>MCJB01001949.1:0-12114 GCA_002018475.1 Nicotiana obtusifolia
TCTTTATACTTAGGTTATAACCTTAGCAGACTTAGACTAGATCTGAAATTTAGGGATGTTTGTTTATATACTGCTTAATTGTGCTTAATTTCACAAATATGTGCCTACCTGTCTTACTTGTTTAACATATACTTATTTGCCTGCTTTAATATTATTAATGGTGATTGTGTTGTGATATTGATATGTATGTGGTGAGATAAGGTGGGCTAAAACGCGTGTAGCTATTTCGATAAAATAATTTTCAAAACTAAATGCAAGGCTCACGCGGTGATATAAGGAAAGATTGTGATTGAAATTGTAAAATGTGAATACAAGGCGATATCTCGGTTGTGATTCTTGTTGTACATGCCATGTTGAAAATGTTTATTGGTTGAACAGTTTTTGTTGTTTCTCTTCCTTGTCTTACCGATTTTTGTCCATGTTTGATTACTTGTAGTTCTCATTATTGTTCCCTTCCGTTGCCTTTTTGCTTTAAATTATGTCATTGGCTTGCGTTATTAAACTGCTTTGTTATTATTCATTTCTCCGCTCTCTGTTACTCCCTGTTATTATATTTTGTTCCATTTATCCTGTCCTACTAGGTATCTTGACCTGGCCTCATCATTACTGTACCGAGGTTAGGCTTGATACTTAGTGCGTAAAGTTGTAGTGTACTCATACTATGCTTTTGCATATTTTTATGCTGATCCAGGTCCGTCTGCCCGTGCTGGACGCTAGTGATTGATTGATTAGGTTCTTTTGTTGACTTCAAAGTGTACCTGCTCGACGTTCGCAGGCCTCGAAGTGTTCTTATGTTTTTAGAAATTCTACTGTTTATTCCTTGTTCCAAACAGTATTGTATTCCGAGACTATCAGTACGTTCTTGTAGAACTTATGATTCTGTTCCACCAGGTTTTGCGGAGTTGTTGACAGTTGTACTGTCGAGTTCCATTATGATAGTTTGAATAGTTTAATTTGAAGTTTTATTATTATTTCTGTTGTTTCTCAATGCATGCTAGGGTTACCTAGTCTTAGAGACTAGGTGCCATCACGACATCCTACGGTGAGAGATTGAGATCGTGACAGGGGGAGAGAAATGGAGATGAGGGGTGGGAGTGATGAAGGATGAGAGAGAAGGCACTTACCTGGCGGTGGTGGGTGGTTGCTAGCGGCTTTATTGGTCGTCCGCTGTTTGACCGTTTGGGTTGGCTAAAATGATTAATCGGTATCTTGGATTGTAATGATTATGGCACATATGGGCATATTGAGTAGAATGATTTGGTTGTAGAATGAGGTCTCTCCCGTGCGCATATTGTGGTGTTGATGATGTTGTGGCATGAGGTATTTGTCGTGCGGTTATGATGATATTGTTACTATTATGGCACGAGATCTTTGCCATGCGGTTATGATGATATTGTTACTATTATGGCACGAGTTCCTTGACGTCTAGTGTGTGGATATAGATCCACCCCCTAGGGTCGCCCTCTCTTGTTTCTCTCTTGATAACATACACGCGATTGTGGTAAATTGACTAATGTTGGTTTATACTGATGTAGAGGTGGATAATGGTGAGTGGAGTGTAAGGGTGGAAGCTTGCATCTTGTTATATTCTTGTTGCAAGCTATTATGTATATTGCATAGATTCTTTGATTAATGAGTATCAAATGACTTGAACCTCGTCACTACTTCACTGAGGTTAGTATTGATACTAATTGAGTACACATTTCCCTATACTCATACTATGGTTCTATACATTTTTGTACAGATCCAAGCGTTGGCAGCAGCGGATCTCGGGAGTGAGCATGTCTGTTGATTGAGAGGATTCAAGGTAGTGTTGCATGATTATCACACACCCTTGGAGTCCCCTTCCTTTATTTCATACAATTATTTATACATTCAGATAGTATTGCACTATTGAGACATCTTATTGCATTCTGTTTTAGAGCTCATGACTCAATACTACCTGGTTTTGGGAGTTTGGTATTATTTGTATGTGCTATTGTTGGGGCTCTATTTTTCTATTATGATAATTTAGACATTTTATATCTTGTTTTGTTGTTTTGAATCCTTATTGCATGTTGGCTTACCCGCCCTTGGAGGTTAGGTGTCATCACGACCTTTGGTGAAATTTTGGTTCGTGACAAATTAGTATAAGAGCCCTAGTTCATAGGTTCTACGGGTCATGAGCAAGTCTAGTAGAGTCTCGCAGATCAGTACGGAGATGTTTGCACTTATCTTTAAGAGGTTATCAGACTATTAGGAAAACTTCATTTTCTTTCATTCATACGGACTTGTTTATTTCAAAGTTTGAACCTTTACACTTAGATTTCCTCATAGATGGTGAGGACACATTATTTGGAAGCTTTTGAGCAGGCACCAGTGCTCCTTGTCAGAGCTGTGAAAGGCCAGGGCCAGGGCAGAGACCGAGGTGGGGCACGTGCCGCAGATAGAGGTCCAGTCGAGGAGTAGGTGCCTGATCATGTTGAGCAGGTGGGACCAGCTCAGGCACCTGAGGGACCTATTGCTACACTTGGACTTCAAGAGACTTTGGCTCACATTATGAGTATGTTTGAGAGCTTGACTCAGGCACAACTAATTCCAGTTGCACCAGGTAGTTCATAGGCTGGGGAAGGAAATTAGACTCCTACCGCACGTACACCAGAGCAGCTGGCTCATGTTTATCATACCCCAAGCGTTCTACTGGTGTAGCTAGTCATTGTAGTTCAGCCCGAGATAGCGCCAACCTTGACTGCTGAGGAGCATAAGAGAATGGAGTGGTTATAGAGACATCGTCATCCCCATTTTGAGTAAAGAGCCTACTGAAGATGCACAGGGATTCTTGGATTTGTCTCATTGTATTCTACGCACTTTAGGTTTAGCGGAGTCGAACGGGGTTGACTTTACTACCTTTCAGTTGTCGGGGCCGGCAAAAAGATGGTGGCAGACTTATGAGTCGAGTAGGCTAGCTGGCGCAACACCACTCACATGGTCTTGATTCTTAGTTATTTTCTTAGAGGAGTTTATCCCATAGACTACCAGTGGTAAGTTGCATAGTGAGTTTGAGCACTTGTGCCAGGAGGGTATATTGTGACCCAATATGCTATGAGGTTTACAGAGTTGCCATGCTATGTAGTAGTTCTATTTTTTACTAAGAGAGAGAGGGTTCGTAGATTTGTTGAGGAACTCACCTATAACCTTAGGTTAGGGATTACACGAGAGATAGAGATGATACTACCTCTTATCAGGCTGTTGAGATTGCTAGGAGGCTGGAGCATATATGTAAGTAGGAGAGAGAGGATAGGGAGGCTAAGAAGCCTTGTGGTTTTGGAGGATTGAGTGGTGCCTACTCAGGGGACAAGGGTCGACATGGTAGAGGTCACTTCAGACGACCAGTTCAGTCAGCACTTTAGGTTTGATGAGTTATGGATTTTAGAGCATTCGCCTAGGGCAGTCATCTTTCAATGCACCTCCATCACATGGTTCTTACAGTGATTATCCAGCTGTTGGGGCAGGCTCGGTCCCAGTAGCCACGTCTGCGGAATGCTTGCTATGAGTGTGGTGATTTGGGCATACGAGGAGGAATTGTCCCAAGTTTTGTATGAGTGTACCCCAACAGGGTACCTAGGCTACACAACCTGCATAGACAACCACAGGTGGGGGATAGGCTGGTAGAGGTCGTCCTAGAGAGGGAGGCCATGTCCGTTGTTATGCTTTCCCTAGTAGGGCTAATGCGCTTGCATTAGATGCAGTCATTATTAGGTATTGTTCTGCTTTGTTATAGAGATGCTTCAATAATATTTGATCTGAGTTCTACTTATTCCTATGTGTCAATTTATGTTGCATCATAGTTGGATATGTCTCATGATTCATTGCATATCCTTATTTATGTGTCTACACCCTTTTGGGGATTCTATTATGGTGGATCGTGCTTATCCTTCTTGTGTGATTACTATGCGGTTATGAGATTAATGTTGTTCTATTATTGATTAATGTGTTTGACTTTGATGTGATTCTGAGTATGAGTTGGCTATCTTCGTACCATGCTATTCTTGATTGTCACGCTAAGACCATGATGTTGCCTATGCCGGGGTTGCCAAGGTTGGAATGGAAGGGTTCCTTGGGTCACATTCCTTGTAGAGCAATTTCTTCTCTGAATGGTCAATGGATGGTTGAGAAGGATGTTTAGCGTACTTAGCCTTTGTTAGAGATGTTAGTGATAATACTCCTATGGTTGATTCATTCCTCGTAGTGAGAGAATTTTTGGGTGTGTTCCCAGTAGACCTATCGGGCATGCCACCTGATAGGGATATTGATTTTTGGTATTGATTTGGCACCGACCACTTAGCCCTATCTATTCCACCATATCACATGGCTCTAGCAGAGTTAAAGGAGCAGTTGAGTTGCTAGATAAGGGTTTCATCAGGTCAATTGTTTCTCCTTGGGATTCCCGGTGTTATTTGTGAAGAAGAAGGATGTTTTCATGAGAATGTATACAGATTATGGGCAATTGAACAAGGTTACCATCAAGAACAATTATTAACTACCTCGGATTGATGATTTGTTTGATCAGCTTCAGGGTGCTAAGGTGTTTTCAAAGATTGATTTGAGATCAGGGTACCATTAATTGATGATCAGGGCTTCAGTCATTCCTAAGATGGCTTTTAGGACCCATTATGGGCATTATGAGTTCTTGGTGATGTCTTTTGTTTTAACTAATGCCCCAACATCCTTCATGCATTTAATGAATAGTGTTTCTAGCCTTTTTTGGATTCTAGTTACCATTGCATTCATTAATGATATCTTGGTATAATCCCATAGTAGGGAGGAGCATGAGAAACATTTGAGAATGGTGCTTTAGGTTATGAGAGAGAATAAGTTGTATGCTAAGTTCTCCAAGTGCGAGTTTTGGTTGGACTCTGTGGCAAAGGGCCAGGTGGTGTCTAGTGATAGGATCAAGGTGGACTCGAAGAAGATTGATTGTTCAGAGTTGGCCTAGCCCTTCTACGGCCATGAAGATCGATTTGTGGGTTTGGCTGGTTACTACTATCACTTTGTGAAGGGATTATCGTCTATTGCAGCTCCATTAACCAAGTTGACTCAAAAAGGCGCTTCGTTTAGATGGTCTGACAAATGTGAGGGGAGCTTTTAGAAGCACAAGATTTCTTTGGCTACAGCTCAAGTTTTGGTATTACCTTTAGGATTAGGGTTGTATACAGTCTTTTATGATGCTTCGCATGTTGGTCTTGGGCGCGTGCTGATGTAGGACAGTAGGGATATTGCCTATGCGTCACGCTAGTTGAAACCTCATTAGAAGAATTATCGGGTTCATGATTTGAAGTTGGCAGCTATTGTGTACACGCTTAAGATGTGGAGGCATTACTTATATGGCATGTATTGTGAGGTTTACACTGATCACTAGAGTATTCGACATTTGTTTAAACAGAAGGATCTGAATTTGAGGCAGTAGAGATGGTTGGAGTTGTTGAAGGATTATGATATCACTATTCTATATCATCTGGGGAAGGCTAATGTGGTTGCAGATGCCCTGAGAAGGAAGGCGGTGAGTATGGGGAGTTTGACATCTATTCTATATGGGGAGAGGCTTTAGCATGGATGTTCAAGCGTTGGCTAATAGATTGGTGAGATTGGATATTTCTAAGCCGAGTAGAGTCCTTGCTTATGTTGTTTCACAGTCTTCCTTGTTGAGCTCACTAAGGCTCGCTAGTATGACGATCCATATCTGCTTCTCCTTAAGGACACTGTGCAGTGAGGTGGTGCTAAGGATGTGCCTATTGGTGATCATGGTGTATTCCGACTTTAGGGTCGGGTATGTGTTCCTAATATCAGTGGCTTTAGAGAGTTGATTCTTGAAAAAGCTCACAGTTCGTGGTTTTCTATTCACCCAGGTGCTACGAAGATGTATTGTGATTTGAAGTAGCATTATTGGTGGAAAATGATGAAGAAGGACATTGTCGGGCATGTCTCATGGTGTTTGAACTGTCAGCAGGTAAGGTACGAGCATCAGAAACCGGTGGTTTTCTTTAAAAGATTTATGTACCTGAGTGGAAGTGGGAGCGTATTATTGTGAACTTTGTGGTAGGGTTGCCAGGGACCTTGAGGAAGTTCAATGCCATGTGGGTCATTGTTAATTGATTGACCAAGTCGGCGCATTTTATTTCGGTTATGACTTCGTACACTTTGGAGATATCGGCTCAGATCTAAATCAAAAAAAATATTCGCTTTCATGTTGTACTTATCTCTATCATCTCAGATCGTGGCACTCAGTTTACATTGCTCTGTCACAGAGCTATTCAACATGAGTTGGGAACGCGGGTGGAGTTGAGCACTGCATTTCACCCTCAGGCGGACGACACTTTGAATGGACCATTTAGATCTTGGAGGATATGTTGAGGGCATGCATAATTGATCTTGGAGGATATGTTGAGGGCATGCATAATTGCCTACAACAACGGCTACCGATCTAGTATCCAGATGGCTCCGTATGAGGCCTTATATGGGAGGCGGTGTCTATCTCAGTCGATTGGTTAGAGCCCAATAAGGCTAAGTTACTGGGCATAGACTTGGTTAGTGATGCTTTGGAGAAGGTTAAGTTGATTCAGGAGAGGCCTCGCACCGCTGAGTCCAAGCAGAAGATCTATGCAGATAGGATGGTTCGTGATGTAGCTTTCATGGAGGGTGAGAAGATTCTTCTTAGATTTTTACTTATGAAAAGCGTGATGAGGTTTAAGAACGACAAGTTAATGCCGAGGATTACTGGTCCTTTTGAGGTGTTGGAAAGGGTTGGAGAGGTTGCTTATTGACTTGAATTGCCTCCTAGTGTTTCGGGAGTTCATCCAGTGTTTCGTGTCTCTATGCTTCGGAAATATCATGAAGATAAGTCACATGTCTTGGAAATCAACATGGTGCAGTTGGACGAGGATCTCGCTTATGAGGAAGAGTCGGGTGGCCATTTTGGATAGGTAGGTTCAGAAGCTCAGGTCTAAGAAGATCATGTTAATGAGGGTTTAGTGGAGAGGTCAACCAGTGAAGGAGGAGACTTAGGAGAATGAGCATGATATGCAGAGCAGATACGCTCACCTTTTTGGTGTTTCAGGTATGAATCTAAACTGGTTTGAGGATGAACATTTGTTTAAGAATATAAGAATGTAACGACCCGGCAGGTCATTTAGTGTATTCGAGTCGCGTTTCTCTATTTGATTATTGACTTGGGGGGATGGCTTGGTTTCGGGGAGGTTTGGGAGTGAATTGAAACACTTAGTTCTATTATTTGAAGCTTAAGTTGTAAGAGTTGACCAAGGTTTGATTTTTGAGTAGACAGTCTCGGATTGGTGATTTGATGGTTCCAATAGGTTTGCATGGTGATTTTGGACATAGGCGTATGTTCAGATTTAGATTTGGAGGTTCCTTGGTTGTTTTGGCTCTATTTGCCGAAAGTTGGTAATTTGAAGGTTTGGAGAGTTCATAGGTTTGACCGGGAGTTGACTTTGGTATTATCGGATTCCGATTGGTTTTCTAGGTCTGGGAGTAGATTAGTCTTGTTGTTTCGGACTTGTGTGCCAAATTTGGTTGCGATATATGTTGGTTAGGATTAAAGCGGACGCTTGGGTGGGAATTTTGAAGTTCTTGAAATTATTAAAGGCATGCAACATGAGTTTTTGGTGCTCCATTCTTGGTTGAGGATGTTATTTTGATAATTTGATCTTAGGAGCAAGTTTGTCCGATGTTTATACACTCGTGTGGATGTTTGGAGTGGGGCCCGAGAGGCTCTGGTGAGTTTCAGATTGATTTTGGAAAGTTGGGAGTTGTTGGTGCTGCAGTCATCGCATTTGAGATGAGCTTCTCACAAATGCGAGATTCACATTTGTGAACATTTTCCATGTGGAATCGGGAAAACCAGCTTTGCATTTGCGGATGTCACTTTTGCGATGTTCCGCAGTTGTGAGGGTCTGTCACATTTGCAAAGGTCATGGTCGCATATGCAAAGTCTGCTGCTCAGGGGCTCTATTCCCATTTGTGAGCCTAGTGTCGCATTTGCGAGCCCCTCGTCGCAAATGTGGCATCTTTAGCTGGGTTATTAAGTGCTATTTCGGGATTTTTGGCCCATTTTCTCATATTTTGAACCTTAGACTTTGAGAGGGGCAATTTTGGCTTGGAGATTTTCACACAAGGCTTAGGGGTAAGTAATTTCTACATATTTTTTGTTACAACCCGAAATTCCACCAAAGGTTGTGATGGCGCCTAAACCGCTCGCTAGGCAAGCCAATACAATACAAACAAAATTCTAAAGCAGATTAATCAACTTTTACAATATATGCAATGTAATTAGGAAATAGAATAATTTCAAGTCTGATGATGTAGATAACTATCCAAGGGAGGGTACAGGAGTATGTAACATATTCTAAAGACAATGTCCGTCTAAATGAAATAGATAGACATAAGAGAAAAGTAGGGAGGGGGACTCCATGTGCTGAAAATCGATCAAGTAGAGAAGCTCACCACAAAGTCTCTACGGTTCCACCTACTGTCCCAAATATACACCACTCACACCAGCCCTAGAGCCTGCACAAAACGTGCAGAAGCATAGTATGAGTACAAACCATGGTACCAGTAAGTATCATGTGTAGCCTCGAAGAAGTAGTGGCGAGGAGTCTACTCCGACACTCACAACAGTCAAATAAGGAGGTGAGAGAATAATCCAACAGAAAACTAGACATGGTATCTTCAACAAGTATAAGAACTCAAAATAAAACTCATAAAAACTTAGGCATTCTTTTCAAATAGCCGGAATCAAATAAAATAACAGTCATCTCCATTCTTAAGTAAAATTGATACCAATCAACAGTACTAACTTCAATTCGTAGCATGAGACTAAACAAATTTAAATGTGCATGCTCAGAATCCTTTTCTCAAACAACTCACAGCACAATCCAAAGTGCCTGACACAGGCCACGCATGCGACAAGCACCAAAAGATTGACGGGTTCCTATGCTCACAGGGCCCAAGGTAATAGGGGTAATCACCTTACTCAGGAGTGACGGATCCACAATCCAAGCATTGATCATATTATATCTAAGAATTATCATTCAACTTTTGCGGCACGCAACCAGATCTAAATCATAGCATAATCAATCCAATAATCATTACCAATATCTGCTCAAATGCCTGTAGTGCCAAAAATCCTCGAGTTTCCTCGATAACAACTTTCCACTCATGTATATGTGTGTGAACGATATAATAAAGGGGCACAAGACATGATAATAAGAATGCGGATACAAGCTCAAATGGCTAAGTGATGACTATGGAAAATCATATAACTCATTTAATAAAATGACTAATAAGCTATTTAGCATGTTTCTAGCTTAATAATATTTTTATCATGAGCTAATTAGGGCATAGAAACCATAAAAATCATGGAGCAAATAAGGCAAGTATATGACTATGAATTTATAACAAAGTCAGGCATGGAAATACAACCCTCATGTCAAATCAACAAGTCATAACCCTAGGCATGCTCCTAAATTATGAATATAAATTATCACGTAGTCATAGAATCAATTTGAACATGGGTAACAAATTCACATAATTAAATGAAGCACAATTCAAGTCAACAAATACCAAATATGGTCCAAAACCTATCTACGCATATAAGCTCGTCACCTCGCATATACGTGGCTCCCAAATCGTGAATCAAGTAGCAATAAAGTCGCATAGGGATAGAATTCCCTCTTACAAGGATAGACGAGAGACTCACCTCTGCCCGGCAATCTCAAATCAAGCAAAAATCGCCTAACCGTCCAAATTTTCACTTTAAAATCCAAGCTTTTACGTGTAGAAATCCAACAAAATCATGATATAAAGTTAAATTCAAGTAAAAATTTCTTACCTCCAAAGTAATAGTGAACTTGCTCTCTGAAATCTCCACCTTTCAAAGTTTAGGGTTCAAAATAAGAGAGAAGGGGCAAAATCCCCAAATTATATCATTAAGTGCTCTGCCCAGTTATACCCTTCTTGAATGTAGCACCTGCCTCGCTTTCGTGAAGTACACTCTGCCTCTGCCCAGAAATCCTTCTTTGAGAACGTGGTGCGAGTCACGCAAAAGCGAAGGCCAGCAGCCTCTCCCCTTTGCGAAGGTGACTTATGACTTCACGAACACAAAGGTCTTCACCTAGCTCAGCTCCCTTCTTCATGAATACGGCTGCCCCTCCGCGACAAACACCCCTATCCCCCAAATCCTTCATCGCGAACGCATTGCCACACGAGTGAACGTGATGAACACCAGACACCAGCAAAAATCTTATGCCTCAAACTCATGGAAATGATCTGAAACCATCTAGAAGCACACCTGAGCCCCCCAGGACTAACGTCCAATTCCATTAAGTCCTGATACCTTATCTAAACTTATCTAAATGCACCAAACACCACGACTAACATCGAAACCAAGAATCGACAACCAATACACATGTTAAGCTTCTCTTAAGTTCATCAACTTCCGCACTTCGAACTAAGCGTCCGATTCAAGCCTAACCAATCCGGATTAAATCCAAACTTTGCACACAAGTCCCATAGGACAAAATGAACCATTCCAACTTCCGAAACCAAAATCCGAATCCGATATCATCAAAATCAATCCCTGGTCAAACGTAGGAATTCTCCAGAGATAGCTGTGTGCAGCGGTCCAAAATCGAATTAGTATTTCTAGTGTGGATGGCTCGAGAAAGATGATCTTCGAAGAGGCTTAGAGTCGGCAACATTTTATTGGTTCGGGTGCTGTAGAGATGGATTTCGATTTGATGCAACACGTGAGCAGCGAAGTGTGAGGAACGACATGGCAGGAAGTGCTTCACGGTGGTTGAAGTACTAGCAGGCCAAGAATGAGAAGCAGAGGTTGAAAAGTTGCTTAAAGGAGATGGTTTAACCGAAATAAGAGTGATATATTAGCATATGGATTCTGCGGTAGGATAGCCGCGTGCCTTGAGAAAGTGTAGAACGGTTTGGGAATCACGATGGAAGGTGATTTGGCCTACGTATTTTATTTGGAGTGATAGTTGCCGTACGGAGAAAGATCGAAGATGGCAGAAAGGAGTTTGTCTGAAATGAATAGGGGTATGAAGATCTGATTATCGTTTCAGGTGCAATATGACTTGAGTTCATAAAGTATTGTTGAACTTTCAGTTGATGTCAATAGGGAAGGAGCAGACTTATACAGCTGGTGGGCGAGCATGAGCTCAGGAAATTTGCTGATTACGGGGTAGTTGTACCTAGTGCAGCGTCATTAGAAGATGCCAGTAAGGAATTCCACAGGTGGGTTATCTCCTCTGAGCAGGTTAGCGGTGGCGTGATGTCGATGAAGCTTCCGCGAGGTATACTACTTGCTACCCAGCAAGAGGTCTAATGTGTGACCATGACTTGTGATCCAGGATGTTCATGAAAAGCTTAACAAAGACTTCGACAAGCCTTTCGTGTTAATGGTGTGAGATCATAGTAATTGAGAAGGAGGAATCGTTGTGGGCTCTACATTATGTGACGGTGGCTTAGAGCTAAGTGGGGGAGAGCCCCACCGTTTACAATTGGATCGCGTGGTTGTCTTCTTGTGCGGTTTCTGGCTATCGGTACGTTGGCGGTGTATTTGTGACTAAGAAAAGGAAATATTAGGGGTAATTCAGCAAAGAACTAGATGGGCGTGTGCTGTATTCGGCGTTATTGATGCAAGTTTAGGTTTTTAGGAAGACTCAGAGCTTATGTTTTGTGGACGTGATGTACATGGAAAAGAGCGCAGTCGGTTGCTTCTTCGAGAGGTTGTCATGTGCTAGTGGAGCGTTGGAGTTGGTTATCTTCGAGACTAGGTCAGAGTGACTGACTCTCGATAGCAGTCCCAATGGATTCAATAATTAAAGTGCAGTGCCTAAAGATTTGTGGTCTCGCGATTCGGGTCACTCGAGGTGAATGCGAATTGAGTCCACTATGTTGTGAATGGAGCTATTATATTTCTAAGTCAGGTCAAGAGTAAATTGAAAGAAATTGGGTCGGTTAGCAATGGTTTAATCGGTGTGATGGTGGTAATGATTAGTTCCTTCAGCGTGTGAAGTTTTACATGTGGTATGTGGTTGTACGTGC
>MCJB01001950.1:0-13609 GCA_002018475.1 Nicotiana obtusifolia
TCATAACAATAGTATTGTGTCTAGGTTTAACAAAAAGATAAACGGGTTGGGGGAGGAGTTAATTGATAAACATAGGTGGTAGTAAATTATTACCGTGGACTTAGTTAAACATGAGTCGAGTATGGTTTGGTTAAAATTATTTTCCCTGGCCAGGTTGGATGTTGGTAATGTTATATCCCCAAGGGGAGTTTGATGTGATGCATTATTCCACTGTATGGAAATTGTTTGTGATTGCTGTGATGATGTGTAAATGAGGGCGGGTGGCACGCCTGCCACGAGACTTGTTTTTTTCATTGATTTGATATTGCGATGTACACTTTTCTTTCTCTGGTTATTTTGGGTTGATGTACTTTTGTTATCTGCTGTAGTTGTACATGTGTTTAAGTTTAACAGATTTATCTGGAGTCCGGTCTAGCCTCGTCACTACCTCGCCGAGGTTAGGCCAGACACTTACTAGCACATGGGGTCGGTTGTGCTGATACTACACTCTGCACTTTCTGTGCAGGTACCGGCGCCGCAGGTGTCGGACACTAAAGGACTTCCAGATTTTGGCGTGACTTCCCAGGCGACCCAAGGTAGTACTGCAGCCGTTCGCAGATCTTGGCGTCATCTGTCTATCCTTTTGACTGTTATTCCATGTATTTCGGAAACAGTATTTTTGGACATTTCTTTCAAGACTATTGTATGTAGCATTCTTAGACAGTCTGTGAAAACTGTGTCACCAGTTCTTGGGTAGACTTTGTAAAGGAAAGATGACATGTATATATATATATACAATATTTCCGCATTTTGTTATTAAATTTGGTTTGTAAATTATGAATGATTATTTATGTATGATGACTTATTAATGAAGTTAATTATTGGCTGGCCTAGCTCCCATTAGTGGGCGCCATCACGACTCCCAAAGGTGGGAGATTTGGGGTCGTGACAGAAATGAACGAGCGAATGGACCAGAACGCAAAAGAATTCCATGCTCGAATGGATTAGATTCCAGCGCACCACCAGTGCTGAAGGGCTCAGACTCGAAGAAGTACACCCAATTGCCGTTCAAGTAGAGCGCAACACTAGAGCTGATTCCGAAATGGTTCAAAATGTCAGACATACCGAAGTATGATGGGACTTTGGACCCTCAGGAGCACATCACAACCTATACAACAGCGGTGAAAAGAAGCGACTTGGCTTAACATGAGATTGAGTCAGTCCTGCTGAAGAAGTTCGGAGAAACCCTCACGAAGGAGGCCTTGACATGGTAACTCTTACCCGAACACTCAATAGATTCCTTTGAGATGCTCACAGATTCTTTCATCAAAGCCCATGCCGGGGCCAGGAAGGTCCAAGACCAAAAGGCGGACAAATTCAGAATCTCGCAAGGAGAGTCCAAATTGTTGCGTGAACTCGTGATCAGGTTCCAGAAAGAAAGGATGTTGCTAGCTGTCGTACCAGATGAATGGGCAGCTGAGGCATTTACTAAGGGGTTGAACCCGAGTAGCTCGATGCTTCCCGTAAGCTGAAAGAAAGCCTGCTCGAATTCCAAGCTACCATATGGGCGGATATCCATAACCGTTATGAATCAAATATAAGGAAAGAAGATGATCATCTCGGGTTCCCGGCATCAACTAAGGGTCGAGATCAAGAAAGGAACAGGAACAAATCAAAAGATGATTTTGATGCGGATCGACAATCTTCCCAGGGTCCATTCTTGCCTTACAAGAGGGCTGAAAAGAGCGGCAGCAAAGGATTCCGATCACCAGATAGGTTCGCTCCCGATAGAAGAACAGACCGCGGCTGGAACAACAGGTCATTGCAGGACAGAGGTATCGGGTTCCCGGGATTCCACTTATCCCAGGATGTTAGAATATAAGTTCCATATTAGCATAGTGGAGGTGGTTCGGCAATGAGAAACATCAAGGACACACGGTTCCCGAGGCAATGAGATCTGATCCCAGCTTGAGGGATCCTAATTTGTAGTGCGAATATCACGGGACTAATGGCCACCGAACTAGGAACTACTGACATCTGCGCGAGGAGGTGGCAACACTGTTGAAGAATGGCCATCTCAGGGAATTCCTAAGCGACCGGGAAGAGAACAATTACGGCTGTAGTCGAGACAATACAAAACCCTCAAAGATGGGGGAAGACACTCCTCGACTAACTATCAACATGATTTTTAGGGGGAACGAGATCAATGGTGTAACCTTCTCGGCAGCCAAGAAGACAAAGGTATCAGTGAATTATAGCAAGAGACTTCGGGAAGTCACTGAAGATGACATCACCTTCAAGGAAGAGGATGCCGATGGTTTTACTTCATCTGCCGCACAACGATACCCTGGTAATTTCTCTTAACGTTCTAGATTTTAAGATTAAACGTGTTTCGATTGACTCTGGATGTTCAGCCAACATTATTCAATGGAGAGTGCTGGAAAAGGCCATGCTAATCGAAGCATCATTCCAGCAACAAAACTCCTCGCTGGGTTCAACTTAGTAAGTGTGGCAACCCGAGGGGAGATCTTGCCGCTCACGAACGCCGGAGGGATAACGAAGACTACCTTATTTGAAGTAGTGGATGGCCACATGAGCTACAACATAATTCATGGCAAACCATGGTTACATGAGATGAAGGCCGTACCATCAACATATCACCAACTATTGAAATTCCAAACTCTGGAGGAAATCAAACAAATAAGAGGAGATCAACTAGGAGGAATGGAAATTAATGCGGTATCGGTTTCTAACAGTAAAGGGAAGGAGCTCAACGCATAGCAATTACAAGAACCGATACCTGCTCCCGAACAAAGCAAAGATGACAAAGGGGAGGAGTCGTCGGAATCCCACCAGGTACCAAGATATTTTCAGGTACCGAAAGAAACAGACGTGACCAAGTCCACAACAGAAGAACTTGAACAAGTGGCTTTGTTCAAAAAATTCCTGGAGAGAAAATTTCACTTGGGGATAGGACTCAACCCCGAGCTCAGGTCAAGATTTATTGAATTTCTTAAAGCTAACGTTAATTGTTTTGCATGGTCGCATGCGAAGATGAAATGGTATCTCGCTAGAGGTGGCCGTGCACAAGCTAAACCTGGACCCAAGCATTCCACCGGTAAGGCAGAAGAAGTGCCCAATAGCCGATGTCAAAAACAAGTTTGTTAAAGAAGAGGTAACTTGGTTACTTGGCCTCGGTTCAATCCGGCAGGTAAAGTATCCTGACTGGCTAGAGTAGTTCCAAAAAAGAATAATAAATTTTGAATGTGCGTACATTACAAGGACTTGAATAAGGCGTGCCCGAAAGACTCATTTCCATTGCCTAACATTGATCAAATGATTGATGCAATGGCCAGACACGAGTTGATGAGTTTCCTCAACGCCTATTCCGGGTACAATCAAATTAAGATGAACCTGGAGGATCAGGAAAAGCTTTCATTCATAACGAACTTTGGAACATATTATTAAAATCTGATGCCCTACGGGCTTAAAATGCTGAAGCCACTTATCAGAGGCTCGTGAACAAGATGTTCAAAAAACAAATAGGTAATACAATGGAAGTACACATAGATGATATGTTGGTCAAGTCTTTGAATGCAGGTGACCATTTAAAACACCTCTAGGAAACCTTCGATATCCTAAGGAAGAACAACATAAAGCTCAACCCCAAAATATGCGCGTTCGGAGTTAGCTCCGGTAAATTTTTGGGTTTCTTGGTTTCACAAAGAGGGATTGAGGTAATTCCTGATAAGATCAAAGACATCCAGGACATCCTAGACCAACTAACAAGCATGAAAGAATCTAAAGGATAACCGGAAGATTGGCTGCTCTAAGTAGGTTCATTTCTCGATCTTCGGGAAAATGTGATCACTTCTTCTCACTTCTGAAGAAGAAGAACAACTTCGAATGGACTCCATAATTCTTTTTTTTTTTGGTTAAATAGAGATTTTGTTACTTAGGAAACAAAATACAAAGCGGAGGGGGACATGGACCTTACCTCCCAAAAGAAAGTACATGTACTTATGGTCATCTTAAAGTGCTGACAATAAGTACCTAAGTAGTAGTAAGAGGTTAGACCTATGTTAATGTGACGATTGCCCATTTTATAGTAGGCAGTCGTATGTACAAATTTTCTTAGGTCAGCTATACAAAAACGTACATGTGTTTCTATTCTGACTAAATGGATGTGAGATTTGATCTCCCCTATGTACCTCTGACAAAAGTCAATGCTGTCAGTAATTTGCAAAAAGATATCAAAAGAGTGCGAGTTATCTTCATTTTTGCTTTGATTCCTGATGGGGAAGCCAAGTTGAAGATACAAACCCATGTGTTTCATGAATCGGCATTGTTGTGTTGGTGAAGCTGTTGGTTGTGCTTGTTTGTGGTTGCTAGTGTCTAAGCTACTACTGGTATGTGATGTCTGGTGAATCTGCTTCTCTGTGTTGATGTTGCTGGTGCTGATGATGTATTGGTGTGGGTGCATTGCCTGCTGTTGGTGTGTCCTTCCATACTTGTGTGTTTCTTTGTCTTCTTTCCATGTTGCTTCCTCTTCTGTGAGTACATATGATGAATTATGTGCTGCTGTCTGGTCCTCTTCAAGGCTGATATTGTTGTTGTTGATTCTGATATGTGCTGTGAATTGAGTTGGTTGATGTGTGTTGCTTTGGATGGTCTGATCTTGCTGATTGCTTTTGATGTTCAGATTTGTTCTGGTGATTGAGTTTGTAGGTAATGTTGCTTTTGTTTGCTTGTTGTGCTTGCTGCTTCTTGTATGTTGCTGTTGATCCTCCTTTTTCTTTGTGCTTGATTGTGATATTATTTGCTGAATCTGCTGCTGTTGTCCTGCCTTGTGTGTTATTAAAGTGGGGTGTTGTTGTCTGCTGTGTGCTGCTATTGATGGCTGGCTTTTATGTGAGTTTGTCTGTAGCTTGTTTCCGTTGCTAATACAATGTGTTTGTGTGCAGTTGTGCTCCCTATGATGTGTGCTGGCTGGTAAGTTCCATGATGATTGACAGAAATGCAAGAGATTGAGTATTGAGAGTACTAATACCACACCTTGCATTTGTGTCAATAATCTGGATCTTATCCAGTCATTTGCATTGTTGTAGGTACTGTTGTATTCAGTTGAGGATGTTGTTGTTGGTATTTGTGTGTGTTTGAGTGCTGCTTTAGAGTGGATTGGTTAAGACTGCTGAGATTCTGCTTTGGGCATCTGTATTGGTCTGCTTTGACAATGTTGTGGTGTCTTCTGAGATCAGCCTTTATGTTATTCCGCTGCTGCTGTGTTCTTTGGTTGTATTGCACTGATCTGTTTCTACTTTTCATTTTCTGCAGTGTTCTGCTGTATTGTTGTTGCTTCTGGTGCTTTGCTGATTTTTGTTGTGCCTTGATCCAGTGCTTTGCTTCTTTTTCTTTCTGTTGGCAGGCAACCATTTGATGTGTTGGGTGCCAAGCTTCAGCATATGCCAGTGTGTGCTATTTGCATTATTCTGCTTCTGCTTTAGTGTTTCCTCCATATTGTTCTTCTCCTTCCAGATAAAGAAGCCAATTGTTGTATCCTTGCCTGGTCCCATTTGCCTTTGTGTGGCTGCTCTTGTTTTCCTGTTTTTTCCATGTTTTACCTCTTGTTTCCTTATCCAGTTAACTTGAGAGGTGACTGTCTGCTCATGCTTGCAACTGCTGTGATGTTTCTTTGCTATTATGCTTGTGCTGCACTGGTAAGCTGTTGGCCACTGCATTCCTGACAGCATTTTGTATCTCCCCATTCTTGATATCATCAGTATTCTTGCTGACAGTGGGCTAATATCTTGATGCTGCTGGCACTGTTGTGTCATGAGTTGTCTGATGATTTCTCTGTACTGTACTTCCTCCTTATATGTGCACTTCTGGAAAGCATCTGGCTGGGCTGCATTTCTGTTTTCCTGCTTTTGAATAGGATGTGTATCTGCAATTTTGGTCCTGCTAACAGATAGCCTGCAATAAAGAGCTTTGTTAAAATGTGTCTGAATTCTGAAGTGAGCTTACTGCTGCTGTGATCTTGCTGTGCCCTTTTTCAGCAGAAATAACATTTTCCTCATTTCCCCTGGTTCCTTCAATGCAAATTGCTTTTCTTCACCCTGTTGAACCTGTTGACCCTGTTGTGACTTTCTTTTTCTGATTCTTTCTGTTCCCCAGTTCCCCAGAAGTATCAGCAGGTAATTATGTTGGTTCTATTGGCATTGTTGTGCTGTTTGTTTCTCCTCCTCTTTCTTGCTAAACATCAATAAAAAAGTTAAGGTATTTTGCTGTTTGATCTGTGCTGCTTGTTTCAGATCCTTGGTTTGATCAGTGAGAAAACATGCATGTTTGACCAATGGTATTAGTGTTAGCAGTGTGTTGTGGCCTATTGTTGCAGTTCTGATGAACTGCTGATGCTGGTACTGATCTGTTCCTGCCTGTTTCTCTTTCTTCCTGCACACAACATAGAAACTGTTAGAATGCCCTACAAGATGAGTTATGTTCTTACTGTGATACCAGTATTTTATCCCTCTCTGAGCTATTGCTGCAATTTTGATGAGCTGTTGATGCTAGTGCTGCTGAGCTTGTCTTTTGGTTGTTATTGTATGCTGCTAGAGCTGCTGAAAGGGATGTGTTCCAGCATGTTCCTCCTCCTTCCTGCACTCAACAGAAAGGCAATTAGAAAGACCTGCAAATGAGCTTATTTTTCTACTGTGATACCAAGATTTTATCCCTCTCTGATCATCCTTGAGCTCTTTGTTGAGGGCATTTCCTGATATGTATTGACACTGTGTACTACTTGTTATTTTTCTACCTTCACTCTTATGTATGGGCATTGTGTTTTATCTGCATTCAGTATCCTTCTGCCTTGTGAGTCAAGTTGGCAAAAGTGGAAGCATCAATTCTTCCAAGTTCCAGTGCATAATTTGCTAGATGATCAGCCAGCTTATTCCCTTCTCTGTATGTATGTGTTACTTTTAGTGTGAGGGATTCTTCTAATTGGAATATCTCTTCTACTTGATCAGCTATGCACCAGGGAGGTTTCCAAATGCCATTAATGATGTTGTTTAGTTGTATTGAATCTGTTTGTAGCCATATGTGAGAAAATCCTTGTGATGTGCAGTAGCTTAGAGCTTCAGCAATTGCTGTTACTTCTGCTACTGTGTTTGTTCCCTCTGGAATTTCTGTGCCTAGTGCATATAGTAGCTCCCCTGTTTCATTTCTCACACAGTATCCTATTGAACTTCTTCCAGGATTTCCTTTTGATGCTCCATCAATGTTGACTTTTACCCATCCTTGCATGGGGAATTCCCATATGACTTTGTTGAATTTTAGTCTTGGGGTGTAGTTTTCCAACATGTGTAAGAGATCTTGCCATTTGTGTGGGACATCGACTCGTGGCTTTCTGGTTTTAACTAGGGCTTGTAATGTTGTGGAGATTTGATAGATAACTCTGCCAGTTGAGACTAGTTCCCCATGTTTGCAGCTATTTCTTCTTTTCAAGAGTTCCCATACAATGCAGGAAGGGACTGATGTAGCACTGCTTTGAGTCTATGGACTGTTTGTGCTGTCCAACATTTTGTTATTTCTTGATGGAAAGATAGACCATCGAGTGCTATTCCTTCTCTTTGTAGAAAGTATTTCCATACCCTGGTTGCAGTGGTGGAAGTGAAGAAGAGATCTACCAAGGTTTCTTCCTTTGGTTCAGTGCAACACCAATATCTTGAAGGCAGTTGGTAACCCCATCTTTTCATGAGGTCATCTAGTGGCAATTTTTCCCTCCAAACTCTCCACATGAAGAAAGCAATCTTGAAAGGAAGCCCTTTAACCCAAATCATCTTATATGCTCTTCTTGGTTCTTCTCTTCTTCTGAGGTATTCCCAAGTAGTTTTGACAATGAAGTGTCCTTGATTTTGTAGCATCCAGTATGGGATTTCTAGAGTGTCACCCATGTTTGGAGGCTTTACTGAAGTTGCTAGGTGTTCCACCATTTAATGTGGCAAAGACTCTGACAGTTGTTACATATTCCAGTTGTCATCTTGCAGGACGTCATTCACATTATGAATTGATTCATCAATTGGGAAGTTTGCTAGTACTATGAAGTAAAGTGCTCCCAGTCTAGTCCAGTTGTCGTACCAGAAGAGTGAGGATCCCATTTTGATTTGCCAGCTGATTTGGTTTCTATGATCTCTCTTCATTCTAACATTTTCTTCCATGTTTGTGATCCTCTTTTCCATGGAACAATTACTGTATTGAGTTTTTTGCAGTATTTCTGACACATGTATGCTCTCCAGAGGCTGGGCTTGGTTCTAAAATTCTACCACAATTTACAGAAGAGAGCTTTGGACATGTCGTGCAAAGATCGAAAGCCTGCTCCCCCTCCTCACAAGGAATGCATAAGTTATTCCATGAAGACCAGTGTCTGTTGTTGCCTCCCATAGTGCTACTCCAGAAGAATTGTGCAAAGAGCTTGTGAAGGTTGTTGATTACCTACTTTGGAAGATTTACAGCTGAAAGTAGATGTACAGGCATGCTTTGCAGTACATGTTTTATTAGTACAGCTCTACCTCCAATTGAGAGTAGTTTGCCTTTCAAAGATTGCAGTATATCTCGTACCTTATTAACTATGTCCTGGTAGTAAATGATCCTTCTTCTGGAGTAGAAGATGGGACAGCCTAGGTAGGTGAATGGAAAGTTCTGCCTTCCGATGCCTGTAATTGTTTCTACTTTTGAAATTACCTCTGTGTTGACCGAGTGATGCATATATAGAGCAGATTTGCCTTTGTTGATTACTGATGCTGCTTCATATGCATACAGGACCTCCATTATCAGTTGTATTGAGGTGGCATCAGAAGATGAGAAGATGATCATATCATCTGCATAAGACAGGTGATTGATTTTTGGACTCCACTTGGGCATTCCAAAGCCACAGAAGTAGAGATTTTGGTGTAGTGCATTCAATCCCCTCGAAAGGGCTTCAGCAGCCAGGATGAACAAAGTAGGTGATAATGGATCACCTTGTTTGACACCTCTTGTCGATTTGAAGAAACCATGTGGTTGACCATTGATAAGGATTGAGTACCAGTTATTACCCATAATGTCGAAGATTATGCCAATGAAGGCTTCATTGAAACCCATTTTTCTTAGCACTTTTTTCATGAATAGCCAGGATAGTCGATCGAATGCTTTGTTCATGTCTAGCTTGATGACTACATTTGGCCCTGCTCTTGTTCTTATCCCGATGTCTGTAATGATTTCCTATGCTAGAAGAACATTTTTCTACTATTGTTCTGCCCTTTACAAATCCTGCTTGCTCTTGAGAGATGAGAGAAGGTAATGCTGCAATCATCCTTTTATGTATGATTCTCGAGAAGATTTTGTTGATGAAGTTGCTAAGACTTATGGGTCGCAAGTCAGAAAATGCCACTATCTCTTTTTTTCTTGGGAAGAAGGACCAAATTTGTGTGAGTTACACATTTTGGTAGTTGTCTTTCTGAGAAGAATGCTGCGACCATATTATATATGTCGTCTCCAATGATTTCCCAGCAAGTTTGGTAGAAAGAACCTGTGAATCCATCTGGTCCCCCTACACTTTCCCCATTCAAGCTAAAACAGCATGCTTGATTTCTTCTTTTGTTGGTACTTTGGTCAGTTCTGCATTCTGTTGCGTGTCTATCACTTGCTGTATGTTGTCCAAGATTCTGAAATCAGAGGGAGTTGTTCTTTCTGTGAATTGATCTTTGTAGAAATTGATGGCTTCTTCCACAATTTGTTCCTCCTCCTCAATCCAGATGCCAGCACTGTTTTGGATTCTTCTTAATTGAAGTCTTTTCCTTCGGGCCATTCACTTGAGCATGGAAGAATTTGGTGTTATTGTCCCCATCTTTGAACCAAGCCATTCCTGTTTTTTGTTTCCAAAATTGCTCTTCTATAGCTAAGTGTCTGATCATTTGTGCTTGTACCTTTTGTAGTCTTTCTCTGTTTTGTGCAGTTGGCCTTTCTTCAAAATGTTTTTCATGTACTAAAACTACTTCTTCCATGCTTGATATATTTTGGAATATGTCCCCATATGTTGCTTTGCTCCAAAGTGATAGTGCTTTTTTCAGTTTTTTGATCTTGTAGTTGAAGAGAATGAAGGGGTCGCCATGAAAGTCTGCTTGCCAATTCTCTCTTACCACAGCTTCAAATTTGTCCTGTTTGGTCCAGATATTAAGAAATTTGAAAGGCTTCCTGATTGATTTTGTTACTTTGTCAAACTGCAGGAAGAGGGAGCTATGATCCGAGCCAATTTTGGACAGATGTGTGATATCAATTTTTGGAAAGGCTTGCTGAAACATTAGATTGGCTAAGCATCTGTCTAGCCTTTTGAATATGCAATCCTCATCTGCTCTCCCATTCCACCATGTGAAAATGCTCCCTTTAAATCCCAAATCTGTTAAGCTACAAATGTTGATGCAGTGATTGAAGTCATCTACTTCATTTAAGGGAACAGGTACCACCAAATTTTTCTTCTTGATCACATATGACATTGAAATCTCCCCCCACTAGCCAAGGTGTTGTTATGTTTTGGGCCAAGGCATACAGTGAATCTCACAGTTCTATCCTTTCTGTTGAGTTGCATTTGGCATAGACTAGTGTGAGGATGAGTTCCATTTTTGTTTCCATGTGAAGGAGCTTCAAAGTGAGTTGTTGTATTGTGTCTGACAGGATAGTGATCTCATATGCATTATCAAAAAATGCCCATATTTTATTGGAGACATTTGCGATAGCTTGAGACAAGCCAATTCTTCTTCTGTATTGCTCCATTTTTCTAAGTTGTTGCATTGGTTCCATGGTGCCTATGAATTCAAAATGATGTTTATTGTGTAATGTGATCAGTCTTTCAAATGCTTGCATTGTGTTGACTGATCCAATGTTCCAGATGATAGCATTCATTGTATTCTGTTACGATATGTTAGTGCTCTTCTTGATTGAGTCTTTGTTGTTGAAGAGCCACTATTATCCTTGCTTTGCTTCTTCTATGATTTCAGCATTGTTTTCATTTTATTGATTTGAGTTGGTGAGAGATCTCCCTGCTTGGCTATGTTGCTGAAATTCTGGGCAGTGTTTTCTTCATCCATGTCTTTGCCTGTGAGTTCCTTTTCTTTTCCTGTATTACTAGTTGCTACTGCTATTAGCAGATTTTTTGGCCTGATGATTGCTTGTATTTGTGCCATTATTATTCCTTTTCTGATGGCTGGATCACGATCAGCAAGTCCTTCCTTTGGTGTTATGATTGCTGCTTGTTTAAGTTTAGGAATTTCTTGCTCTCTACTTGCATTTGCCAACAAGCACAGTTGATTGTCACTTTGAACCTCTTCTTCTAAAGTCCCAGCAGTACCTTCTTCTTCACTTTGCATTCCTTCAAGTATTTCACCTTCTTCTGAGCCTTCCTCCAGTTGGTCTGCCCATAGTTTCCCTTCCAACGGTCCTTAAAATACTTTTGCTACTATCAAAATCGGAGGAAGACGAACAGCTGTTGATATACTTAGCGATCTCGAAAGAAGCGGTAAGTGATGTTCTAGTCTGGGAGGACGCAGGTACGCAATCTCTTGTTTATTATGTTAGCAAAATTTTGTCCAAAGAGAAATTCATTATCCACACCTCGAAAAACTAGCCTTAGCTCTCATAGTTACCTCTCAAAAGTTTAGGCCTTATTTTCAATGCCACCCGATAGCCATGGTGACAACTTTTCCCCTACGAAATATCCTTCACAAACCTGAGTTGTCAGGTCGACTAGCCAAATGGGCAGTTGAAATTAGTGAATTTGACATTGAGTAAAAGCCTAGAACTGCGATCAAATCACTTTTGGCCGAATTTGCGACTGATTTTAGTCTCGGCTTACTACCTCTGTCCGCGAAAGAGGCAGTGATGGTGTCGGAAACAACATCAGGAGTTTGGACCTTGTTCACAGACGGAGCTTCTAACGTGAAAGGGTCCGGGCTCGGGGTTGTCTTAGTTATGCCCTCGAGAGAAATCCTGAGGCAGGCCATAAAAATGTTCCCTTGACTAACAATGAAGCTAAGTATGAGGCTTTAATTGCAGGCTTGAACTTGCCCGGGGGCTTGACTCCGAGGTCATTGAAATCAAATGCGATTCCCAACTAGTAGTAAATCAAGTATATTGAATGTTCGACATAAAGGAGGAACACATGCAACAATATGTGATTAAAGTTCAAACTTTTCTCCCGCGGTTATGGGAGTGGTCGATCACCCACATCCCGAGAGAAAAAAATGCAAAAGCGGATGCATTAGCCAATTTGGGATCGTCCACGGAGATGAAGGGATCAAATTCCATTATCGTCGTTCAACTTATGCATTTGGTACTGGATGTAAACGGCTATTGTTAAGTAAATACAACCAACTTAGTCTGGGACTGGAGGTATGAATTCATCGATTATCTTCAGCACAGCAAGCTTCCAAAGACCCGAAGGCATCTGGGGCACTCCGCTCCAAAGCGGCTTATTACAGCCTCTATGGGGAGAGTTATATAGAAGATCGTTCCAAGGCCCGTTGGCCCAATGTTTAGGAGCCTCGGAGGTAGATGACGTCATTAGAGAGGTTCACAAAGGAATTTGCGGGAATATTCTGGTGCAAATCTGTTGGTGTCATGCACAGTTGGTGCACTAACCAGTAGAACTCCTGCATTCGGTACTGTCCCCATGGCCATTCATGAAATAGGGGATGGATATAGCCGAGCCACTACCACCGAGTCCTCGGGAAGGTAAGATTTCTTTTAATTTTAACTGATTACTTCACTAAGTGGGTTGAAGCAGGTCCTTACCAAAAGATCAATGAGCGCGAAGTGGTCTATTTCCTGTGGAAAAACATAATTTGCCGGTTTGAAATACCGAAGCAGATTTCCTGCGACAACGAACCACAGTTCACAGGCTCCAAAAGTCACAATATTTCTTCAAGACTTAAGAACTAAAAGACAAATGGACAGGCAGAATCAACCAATAAGGTAATCATTCAAAACCTCAAAAAGAGGTTGGAAGTAGCCAAGGGCAAACGACCCGAAGAGTTATCGGGAGTGCAATGGGCATACCGAATGATGGCCAAGTCGAGCATAAGAGAGACACCTTTCTCTCTCGTATATGGCGTAGAAGCTTTGATCCTGCTGGGATGTAGTAGAGCAGCCGACCTTGCGGTACTTTCGGGCGGACGAAGAGGCGAATAACGAGGCATTGCTGGTCAAACTAGAGCTGCTTGACGAGCGCAAGGACTTGGCGCATATAAGAATGGTGGCTCAGAAACAAAGGATGGAAAGATACCATAACCGGAGGGCCAATCTCCGCTACTTTAAAGTGGGAGACTTGGTTTTGAGGAAAGTGACTCAGAACACCCGAGAGCTCAACGCGGGAAAGCTTGGTCCAACATGGGAAGGCCTTTATAGGGTTTCAGCTGTCACCAAAAAAGGGTCATACGAAATAGAGAACCAAGACGGAGTCAAATTTTCGAGCAACTAGAATGTGACTTACCTCTAAAGGTATTACTACTGATGGATCCTGCTTATACTGAAAGTATGCGCTGCATTCTTTTTCCCTTCGACTAGTTTTTGTCCCAATTGGATTTTTCTAGCAAGGTTTTTAACG
>MCJB01001951.1:0-13608 GCA_002018475.1 Nicotiana obtusifolia
AAATATCCTCAACAGACTACCCAAGATTTGGTGTCACAGTTTCACAGACTGTTTAAGAGTACTACAAATAAGGGTCTAAAGAAATAATAAAATACTGTTTCAGGACTACATAGAAGAAACAGGTAAAAGAAATGGACAGGTGACACCAAGATCTGCTGACATCTGCAGAACTACCTTGGGTCGCCTGAAAATCAAAGGCCGGAAGCTTCCTACTGTTTGAAGCCTGCGGTACTGGGATCTGCACAAAAGAGTGCAAAGTGTAGTATCAGCACAACCGACCCCATGTGCTGGTAACTGCCTGGCCTAACCCCAGCGAGGTAGTGACGAGCCCAGACTCCAGATAGACCTGTGCAGTCATAAACATATACGCATCTATAGCGGAAGATAGAAATACATAAGCAATTTAAACTGGGGAAGGGGGAGAACATACATCGGGAAAGCAAATAAATAAAACAAAACGAATCATCAATGAATAAGAAAGAAAACTGCAATTTAACCTTTAACACAAATAAAATGAAATACAAGCCACCTTCACCTCCGGTATCCTCTTGTTGCAGGCGTGCAACCCGTTCCCACTTACAGTAAGCTCTTGTGGCAGGCGTGCCACCCGCTCCCACTTACATCACATCTTGTGATAGGTGTACCACCCGCTCCCACTTACATTATATCCTGTGGTAGGCGTGCCACCCGCTCCCACTTACATTATATCCTGTGGCAGGCGTGCCACCCGCTCCCACTTACATCATCACAACAATCACAAGAAGTCCCGGCAAAGGAACAAAGCAACATAATAACTTCCCAGCGGGGGAACAAAGAACATCAAAACAATCATCCCGGCAAGGGAGAGTCAGCTGTAACCAAACCAAACTCGACTCCTATTGAGCTCAATCAATGTCAGTACTCAATTACAGTCAAAGTTCTACAATTAACCTCCCAACCCAATTATCATTTTATTAAATCTAGACACGACTCTACTAATGTGACACTGGACCCCTTAACTTCTAACGAACTCCTAAGACACTACCCACCTTTGTGACACTGGACCCTTTTGACTTCTAACAATTCTTATTCAACTAGTCTATTTAACCATCGACTTTATACCGAATAGAATCAGGCTAAAACCATAACCAAAAGGAACAACTAAAATCAAGAAACCTTGTTGTAGGCGTACCACCCGCCCTCATTTCACGATATCTTGTGGCAGGTGTGCCACTCGCTCCCACTTATATCATAACAATATCAAGGATAGTATTCAACAATTTGAAGCAATAATCACACAACAATTATCCATATACGATGCACGGTCATGCTTGACACTAATGTATAGATATTCGTCACCATGCCTATACGTCGTTCTCAACAAGGAGCAATTTAACAAATAGGACACGATTTCTAATCCCTCAAGCTAAGGTTAGAACAAACACTTACCTCGCTTTGCCACCAAATTCAAGATTTCCAATGAATCCAAATCTCTGCAACAATCAAAACCACAAGTCTTCGAGCCTCAAAATCGTCTGAAATCTTTGGTACTGTTTCACTAGGATTTGCAGCAATTCATGCTGGGTTTTTTGGGGTTTGGAGAGTGGGGTCTTTCGTAATTGATGTTGGGGGTTTTGAGGGGTGATTTCATGATTGTTTTTCAGTCTATTTGGGGTTGTTTCAGGCGATTTCTTAGTTGGGTTTTGGTGAGTTTAAATGGTGAGAACTAGGCTGGAAATTGAAGGTTGAAAGCTATGTTATGGCTGTGTTTTCATGAAATTTGGGCTGTTTCAAGGTGATTTTTGAGGTTGATTTTTTGGGGTTTAAGGGTGTTTTGGGGATGTTCCTGAGGTAGTGACGAAAGTGGGTTTGCATGTTAGGGTTACTGGTTTCTATTTATAGTGGGTCGAAAATCGGAACAAAAATAAAACTTTCAGATGTTTAAAATGCTATCGCATACTCGTCGCATAATCAACATGCGGTCCGCGACCTTTGCCCATGTATCTGTCTCAATTTGCGATTTCGTTGTGCGATTTGCGGTCCGCATTTTAGACTTGCGACCGCATTTCTTATCGCATTTTTGACGTTAATTTTTGTCCAGTACTCAATCTCAATCTGCGATACAGGCAGTGAAATTTGCGGTCCGCATTTATGAAATGTGACCGCATTTCAGACAGCATTTCTGACATGGATCTTTGCCCAAAAATCTGTCTAAGCCTACGATGCCCGTGTAAGATATGCGGCCCGCATTGTTGGAATGCGACCGCATATCCTGCCTTACTTACCTTTTCGAACTCTTTTCCCTATTATTAGATTCTTATACCTCCTACCCTGCAAGAATGTTAAGATTACATAATTATAAAGAGGGATTTGTGCTTAAAACATGCCAGATCTAAACAATTAGTATCATATGTGTTTCTACGGCACATCGGGTCGTTGCAGCTTTAAATGATGGTCATATTTGGGTTTCATTTGGTCTTTTTAAAATAATAAAATACATAAGGCATCAATCCTTTCTTGGCTTCTGAACACCGACGAGGAATGCAAAGAAACACAGAAACAAAAATTGCTCGTCATCTACATAGAGTAAGAGGATTCTACTTTTCCTTTCATCTTTTTTTCTTTTCTTTTGTTCCTTTACTTTAATTATCAGTTATATATGAAGATATTTAATTATAATTTCAATCAAGAGTTAGGGTTTGAGCAGTAAAGTAAAAATTTGATAATGGAGTCTTGACTAAGTATGGAATGTTACGATTAATATGTTCTTAGTGATGACTATAACTCATCCGACTATAGAATTGAAGTGGGTATATATAGTTTCCTTGTAGTGCTAAAAACTCATGAGTTAGAAGACTTGAGAAATCTTCTTAAATTGAAAAGACTAATATTATATTCTGTAGACTTGTATTGATGCGAATTGAACCCGATTATCATATGTAGATTGCTTGAAGGATACTTGAGGTCGAAGTTGAGCTGGTAGCTTTAAGGTGAGTTGAGGTTTACTCTCCTAGTAGGGAATTCCATTAGAACCCCTGTGCTCCATATATGAGATAAAGCTAAGCCATGTCTTCTCGTGATCTAATACTCATTTCACTTTAGTCTTATTCAGTACGACCTTATACGTGACATGAATATATGCTTATGTGTATTACCAGTTGTTATGTGCCTTTATTTGTGATATTCACATTCAGTTAAGTATTCAGTTTCAATATTAATTCATGCATCAATGTGATCACATTCAGTAGGGAGAAGTGGCTAACCTCCCCCAACGTGAGTGCCATGATGTCAGGGTTACCTACCCCATGCTCGTAGGTGCCAACTATTTGTTGGGGAGATACGCTGACGCTCCCCTATACGTGTTCCCAGATGCTCACGTACACAAGGCCATTATGCGTAATAATTTTTAGCAAAGTTATGTCTTAATATATATATATATATATAAAACTCAGAACTCAGTTTCTATTTCAGATATCAATTATGGACTCAATTTTTACGTTAAGTTTCAGTTTCAGCTTAGAGTTTAGCTTATAATTCAGTTTCCAGTTTGTCACTTGGTTGTCAAATTTTATATGATTTATATGATTTTTTTCGTATATCCCGTTTCTTTTCTTATATTTCCCAGAAGGTCTCACTTCGCCTTTTTAGGAGGTAGCCTATGAGACTTACTAGGTATCCTTTGGTGGTACTTAGCCCGTTTGGGCTTGCTATGTCGTGTGGCAGGTATTGAGGACGCAGGTAATGAGGCACGTGGCTAGAGGAAATGTTCTAGATTCAGTTTACAGACTCCGTTGATTCATACCAGCGGTAGCTGACCCTTTTTCAAACTATTATTTATATCTTCTTTTGATGTTTATTTTATTTTTGGGGCATGCCCCCGTATGCTAAGTATTTAAATTTTTTTTTCAGATTTTAGAGGCTCATGACTTGTTAGTGGGCCAGTATTAAAATATTTTGTGATTTATCCTTTATTTATCATTTTTTTTATCAGTCAGGTGAAGATTTGCAACTTGATTAGAATTAATATTTAAGCATGTTAGATTCTTTGCTATTGAACTTAAAGTTTGATACAAATAGTACAAGGTTCGCTCAATGAGCGGTAAGGGTTGAGTGCTAATCACGTTCCATCATAGTTTGGGGGCGTGACATTAGTACTGACATTGATTACTATGCCAGTATTTAAGAAAGCCAGTATTACTATGCCAAGTCACAAGTTTCACGGAGCTACCGTTTGATGGAAGAAAGCCAATATTGCCAGTTACTATGCCTGGTTACCGGTCCTTGAATGCCTTGGGCTTTGCCAATAGTAGGAATCTCAAAAGTATCGAGGATGGATGGGTAAGCCTCGACTAACTATTTGACAGATTTGGGCACCATGAAAGCAACAAATGGTATTATGGGGAGTTTCAATGTGACCAAGCAATGTGGGAGAGTCTCAGGCCTATCACTTTTGCAATGACATTGTTGTGGCTATTGGTCTTCTCGCAGCGAAGGGGCTGTATCAACATCAACTTGTTACCAGTGGTTCTGGAAACCTTCTGTTGCAATCCTCAAGCTACTTTGGTGCTGATGGTGTTGGCTTAGATGCCGAGGACTCTGTCCGCATGTGCATGGCGGTATGATTTCTTTAAAGGTTGTAACTTGCTGCTTCACGTCTGGGCTACTGAATGTTTCTTCCAACGAGAGGCCACTATCAACTACTTCGTGGGCATTAGCAATATGATCCACAACCATAATGAAAGAATGAGACATTGGGTCTCCCCACATGGGCAAGAAGAATGGAGGGAAACGCTGACCAATCTGACTGGAGAATGGATCAACTGGAAGCTCTCTTGGTTAGGTGGGAGGGTAATCTTGAGGACTCCTTAGAAATACTTCATTGAGTTGATCGGATTGGAAGGCATTCAGCCATACTCACCCCTGCGGGTCCTCAGATAGTTCGGGATGATCTAAGATGTCCCTTTATGGACAAGGACAACGCAATATGAGGATGAGTACAATGGACATGTCCCAATTCTTAGGATAAGAAGGCTGCAAGAAGAGTGGAATAATCTGGTAACAAAGCCTATGGGTCAAAACTCATGGTGTATTCTTGAGTATTACGTTTGGATTTACGAAGAAGAAGAATTGGCCTGACCAAGCAGAAAGGGCACAACCTTGTTAGAGGACGCGGTGGTTGCTTTGTAGATTTACCATGAGATCTTGCCACATTACCTGGTGACCATTTCAATGCACCGCCAGGTTGTCCCAAGATCCATTGACCACATGTTGCCACCGGCAGAAGACGATGACCGGGTACTGGAGTGCATCCAGATAGAGTCTAGCACAGAGCCAGAAGAAGATCTAGAGGAGTCTGAATTTAATGATGATAAGGAGGAGTTCGAGGAAGACCCGGAGGAGGATCCGAAAGAGGAGCCAGAAGAAGAGAAGGACATGAGAAACGACTCAGGGGATGGTTATTAGAGTTGGTTTATTTCCCCTCTTTCCCACGTTGTACCTTTATCTCTAGTTTTCTCTTTTACTTTCCAAAAGGGCAAGTTGTCCAAGCCCATGCAGTTCTATGAAATAGTGATGTAATCCTTGTTCTCACTTGTATCAGTCCAAATTATCAATGAAAATAAATTGCTTCGGATCTAAATCTGTCAAGTTTAAATGTATGTCAAATATCTGAGAGTTAGGCCTACCTCCGGCAATGAGATGTCCCCCGGAATCCTAGGAATGCGCTAGTTGTAAATCACGATTTATTTGCTCTGTGTGATTTCTTGCTCATAAAAATGAAGAAACTGACTCTTGTTCCTCTTTCTTTTCTTTCTTCTTATTTTTCTTTTGTTTTATTATTATCCCCAAAAAGATAAAAAAGTTAGTTTGCGTCGACCAAAACTGGCGAAACCACCATACAATCTAAAAGATCAAAAGGAAAGATGTCAGCCACATAAGACCCAGCTGAACATGCTCTGGTCATAGCCCACAGCACAGCGCGATCGGGGAAAAAGACAACACTAGGAATGATGAACATGTGACCAGGACGGCCCAGGAAATTGAGTCCTTAAGGGAGGAGGTACAACATATCAGAGAACTAGCGCACCTGGCCATGACAACACTTCCTCAACTACCTCGATTCCCTACTTTGGATTCACTCCCTGACCACTTTCCTTCATATCACGCCAAAATAACAACACCCCAATTACAACTCCAACCACTCAAATCATACCTCCGGTGACCCCGGATAACTCACCAAATCCCCCTACACACAATCCGTACGTACCGCAATACACTCAGACATCACAAAACCCACCTATCACTATCAATGCAACTACCCCTCGACTTTGTTCCGGGGTCACTTTTACTACCAACCAGCACATACAAGTGCCACATGCCGCCACCCATGAGCGGTACGTTCCCGTTGTATATGCCATTTCTGAACCTACCTTTACAAGATCTATCATGGTCAGGGTACCTTGTAAAATTGACCAATACGCCGAAATGGAGAGACAAGCCAGACGTAAGGAAGAAAAGTCAGTATCTGAGTAATTACAAATGTTGAGAAGGCAAACGAAGAGCCTCCAAGTTGCCCGGGGAAGTGAAAGTTTAGACTATGAGGATCTATGTATTCATCCAGATGTGGATATGCCGGCAGGATACAAACCCCAAACGTTTGACATCTTCGATAGGATGGGGGACCCACGCACATTTGAGGGCATATTGTGACAAGTTAGTTGGAGTGGGGAGGAACGAGAAGCTAAGGATGAAGTTATTTATAAGAAGTTTGACGGGCGAAACCCTCACATGATATACTCAACAGGATCTGCAAAATTGTAGAACTTGGAAAGATATGGCGGAGGACTTCATGAATCGCTTTCGATTCAATACAAAGATCACTCCTGATCGATTCGCACTGGTGCACCTGTAGAAAAAACCATCTGAGTCATTCCAAGAATATGCACGATGGTGGAGGTCGGAGGCCACCAGGGCGCAACCTCCGCTGGACGACAGTGAACTAACCAAGTATTTCATCAGAGCCTAAGAGGGAATACACTTTGAAAAGATGATGGGACAAGAATTTCCCGAGTTGGTCAAGATGGGAGATTTCTTAGAAGAGGGCATAAAATCCTGTAAGGTACAATCCATGGCAGCACTGCACGCTGCCAGCAAGGCCATCCAGTCAGGGTCAATCGGTAGTGGAAAGAAAAAGAAAGAGGAGGTCTCAGTAGTCATCCCTTATTACCAACCCAATTTACATCACGGAAGCACCTTTTATTCCCCAAACAACCACTCACCACCATCCACTTATTCTCCCGTCTATAATACCCAGCCATAGTACCACCCTCAACCACAATACAACCTTCATCGAGCCAACAACAACCAAAACCCACAACGACCATATGCTCCTGTGCAAACAACTACTCATCAGAACTGACCTACTTATGCACCACGCCCTCGTCCCAACTTTGAAGAGAGGGGTCCTAGAATTTATACCCCGATTGCTGAGCCTTTGGCCCAATTGTTTGAGAGATTAAGAAGAGCACCCAATCGAAGGAAGGGTTCTTGAACATCCTTCCAAGTATTTTGATGTCACAAAAAGATATATGTACCATTCCAATGTACCTGGGCATGATAACGAAGATTGTTTTAAGTTGAAAAATGAAATTGAAACCCTAATCAAGAGCGGAACCATTTAGTGTACTCCGATACTACCCAATATGAATCGTAACCCGATGCCAAATCACCGAAACCAGGGAGCTAACATGATCGCATTGGATGAAGAGAATGACCTAAAGGGAACAATTATCACTATAGGAAATGTAGAAGCCGCCAGGATCCCTCCTCAAAATGCTCTGATTATTACAGTAAAATTGAGGCCTACGGTGACGGTTCAAACTTATCTGCAGCAACCTGCCGCTGTTACAGGAGACGAAGAAGGTCAGGAGTACAAAACTGTCCCATGGACATATCAACAAAAGAGAAAGGCCAAAACGATAGACTTTGCTGCAGCCCATGGTATGACTAGGTTCAGGAGATGCTACGCTCCTGAAGACGTCAATCGAGAAAACCCGGGGAGAGAATAAATTCCAAGAAGAAACATAACAAAACCAGAAGCCACTGAGTTTTGGAAAAGAATGTCAAGAAAAGAGTACTATGTGGAGGAGAAGCTGAAGAAAACCCTAGCACAACTATCAATCATGGATATATTAATGAGTTCTGACAATCATAAGAACGCCCTGTTAAAAGTACTAAGTGGGGTAAGTGTACCAAGTAACACCACTAGTGAGACGTTGGCCACGACAATTGGGAAAATGATCAAAGAAAACATGATCACTTTCAGAAGAGACAAACTCCTTGTCGGAGGCGCAAGTCACAACAAGGCTCTTCACATCACTAGCAAATACGAGGACAAATTGGTGTCCCGGGTGTTGGTCGATGGCGGATCAGGAGTCAATATTTGTTCGCTCTCTACCCTACGGGAAGTAGGAATCCATTTGAGTGAAGTCAAGTAAAGCCGCATATGGGTGAGAGCCTTTGATGGTTCACAAAAAGATGTTATTGGAGAAATTTGTCTTGCACTGCAAATCGGGCCTGTCGATTTTTCGGTGTTGTTTAAAGTAATGGACATCTCCTCTTCCTACAACTTGCTGCTGGGCAGGCCTTGGATAGATATGGCAGGGGCCGTGCCATCCACTTTGCATCAATGCATGAAATTTGAATGGGGATGCTAGGAGATTGTGGTTCATGGCGAGTGGGGTCACTCCACCTATTTGGAGTATGATGTTCTATTCATTGAAGGGCTGGACTGAGTTGCCTTCCATGTTGTGGAAATCATGCAGACTACCGAGATGGAGAAGACTGAACAAAACTTGGGAATGCAGTCGCCATATAGATCCAAGATGGCTATGAATGAGATGATGAAATATGGATACAGGCGAGGAACATGGTTGGAAGCCAAGTTAGATGGAATCACAAAACATATTATACAGAAAGGAAGGACTGGTATATGATATCAGCCTCCGAAAGGGAAAGCTCGCATCGTTAGCTTTGGGAAAAAGGCTTTTGTGCCAGAGCATGTTGCAAGTCCGGGACAGAATTTAGTACCCAAAGATGATATCATCGATGGGATGGGAAAGCTGTTCGTGAGTATGATTGAAGAATGTTGTGAAGGAACTGACATCAAGACACCGACTATCAGGAATGCTGAACCAAGAGAAGTCTTACGGAACTGGACTGCCAGTATGTCTTTGGTTCGCCGGGAGTCTTGCTAGTATAGAACTGTAAAAGTTTTTTTTTTGAAAAGTGCATGAGGCATGTACCGTGTCTGTACCTTTTTGTCATTTGCCTCTTGAAAACTTAAGACGTTCCCCTTTTGATGAAATAAAAAGAATCATTTTCCTAACTATTGCAACTTTGTTTACCGCTTCATTTATACTTAGCTTTTATTTTCAGTAATCAAACTGCTAAAACATCGCGTTCCGCTATTATGACATGTAATGAAATTGTTGAGCGCAATGATCTAGATTACGAGGAGTATGATGAGAGCATGATGCCCGACAACCTCCCACACGAGATGGATCAGTTGTAAAGTCAGAAAAAGCCCAACCTTGAAGAAACAAAAGTGGTCAATCTTGGGATTAAAGAAGATGTAAAAGAAACTAGAATCAGCATTCACCTAAAAGCCGAGCAGAAGGAAAAAATGATTGAGCTCCTCCGAAAGTACATCAATGTGTTTGCATGGTTCTATGATGGAATGCTAGGATTAAGAACCAACATTGTCTCGCATTGACTGCCCACTGATCCTACCAGACTGCCAGTTAAGCAGAAACCTTGAAAGTTTCAAACCTGACTTAAGTTTGAGGATAAAGGAAGAAATGACCAAACGGATCGAAGTGAATGTGGTAAGGGTCACCAACTATCCAAGATGGTCGGCAAACATCGTTTTATTACCCAAGAAGGACAAAAAGATCAGAATATGTGTGGACCATCGAGATCTCAACAAAGCTAGTCCAAAAGACAATTTCCCTCTGCCAAATATCCACATCATCATCGACAACTGTGCGAAACACGAACTGTAGTCATTTGTGGATTGTTTCGCTAGGTACCATCAAATCTTAATGCACGAGGAAGATACAGAGAAGAAGACTTTCACCACACTTTAGAGAGCTACTATTATAGAATTATGTCGTTCCACCTCAAGAATGCCGGCACCACCTTCACGAGGGCCATGAAGACCCTCTTTCACGACATGATTCATAAGGAGATTGAAGTGTATGTGGATGACGTCATCATAAAGTCTCAAAAAAGCATGGAGCACTTGGACGACTTGAGGAAATTTTTTGAACGCCTGCGAAGGTATAGTTTGAAGTTGAACCCAGCAAAGTATGCATTTGGAGTCCCTGCTGGAAAACTATTGGGCTTCATTGTGAGCAGGAAGGGGATAGAACTGAACCCATCAAAAATCAAGGCCATCCAAAAATTACCACCACCAAAGAGATTTCCTGGGTAGATTGAATTACGTCAGTCGTTTCATAGCCCAGCTCACGGTAATCTGTGAACCCATTTTCAAGCTGTTGAAGAAAGATACCGCCACAAAATGAACGGAGGAGTGCCAAAAAGCCTTCGGCAGAATAGAGTATCTCTCAAATCCGCCAGTGCTGGTTCCCCCGGAACCAGGGAAGCCATTGTTACTATATTTGTCAGTCTTGGATAACGCATTCGGCTCAATGTTGGGACAGCATGACGAAACTAGGAGAAAGAAGCAGGCTATCTACTACTTAAGCAAGAAGTTCACGCCATGCGAGCCAGGTATACCCTGATAGAACGCACTTGTTGTGCTTGACTTGGATTTCTCAGAAGCTAAGGCGTTACATGTCAGCGTACACCATACATCTAATATCTCGGCTCGACCCGCTCAAGTACATTTTCCAGAAGCCAATGCCTACCGAAAGCTAACTAAATGGAAAATTCTCCTTTGAAGGCTATCAAAGGACAAGCTTTAGCCGACCACCTTGCAGATAATCCAGTGGATGGGGATTACAAACCGCTTACCACGTGTTTCCCGAATGAAGAAGTACTATTTGCCAGAGAAGATATTGCAGAATCATACCCTGGGTGAAGAATTTTTTTTTTGATGGAGCAACAAATTTTAAAGGAGTCGCAATTGGGGCAGTCCTGATTTTGGAATCTGGATAGAACTATCCAACATCAGCAAAGATAATATTCCATTGTACCAATAATATGGTCGAATATGAAGGGTGCATTCTTGGGATTAGAATGCTAGTCGACATGAACATCAAAGAACTTTTGCTCATCGGAGATTCTGATTTGTTGATACACCAAGTCCAAGGGGAATGGTCCACCAAGAATGTCAAAACACTGTCGTACCTGCACTGCGTGAAGGAGCTGTGCAAGAAGTTCACAAAGATTGAGTTTAAGTCCGTCCCCAGGATTCAGAACGAGTTTGCTGACGCCCTTGAAACCCTATCATCTATGATTTAGCATCCAGACAAGAACCACATCGACCCTATCGAGATAGAGATCAGGGATCAACATGCCTATTGCTTCTATGTAGATGAAGAACCCGATGGTAAACCATGGTATCAGGGCATCAAGAAATTCCTTGCAACCAGAGAATACCTGGAGAGTGCTACTAATGGTCAAAAGCGAGCCCTCGGGAGGTTGGCAAATCACTTTTTCCTCAACGGAGAAGTCTTGTACACGAGGACCCTAGACTTAGGTTTGTTGAGATGTGTAGACGCCGGTGAGGCAACCAGACTATTGAAGAAAATACATGCAGGGACATGCAGACCCTACATGAATGGGTTCACATTAGCTAAAAATATTTTGAGAGCTGGATATTTTTGGATGGCTATGGAATGCGACAGTATTCGCTACGTGCAGAAGTGTCACTAGTGTCAGATTCACAGGATTTCATCCTGGTTCCACCGAATGAGTTAAATATAATAGGTTCGCCTTGGCCGTTCATCGCCTGGGGCATGGACGTGAATGGACCTATAGAGCCTGTGACATTAAATGGATTATCGTTTCATTTTGGTAGCTATCGACTATTTCACAAAATGGATCGAAACATCTACTTACAAGGCTGTCAAAAAAAAAAGTAGTGGCAGATTTTGTCCGAAATAACATCGTCTGAAGATTTGGGATACCGGAGTCCATCATCACTGACAATATCGCTAACCTCAAAAACAACCTCATGAGAGAGATCTGCGAGAAGTTCAAAATAGTACATCGCAATTCCACAGCCTACAGACCATAATGGAATGGGGCAGTCGAGGCAACCAACAAGAATATCAAGAGGATTCTGCAAAAGATAGTGGACAACCACAAACAATGGCACGAGAAACTGCCTTTCACTTTACTGGATTATCAGACTACCATGAGAATATCCACTGGGGCAACGCCGTACATGTTGGTATACAGCACCGAAGGAGTGATACCCGCAGATGTCGAGATACCGTCTTTAAGAGTCGTTCAAGAGGCAAAATTGGGCAACGTAGAGTGGATACGGGTCAGGCAGGAACAACTCATGCTCATTGACGAGAAAAGAATGGATGTAGTATATCATAGTTAGTTATATTAGAATAGAATGTCCAGTGCATTTAACAAGAGAGTGAAGCCTCGCCAATTCACACTGGGCAGTTGGTTCTGAACAAAATCTTTCTCTATCAAGAAGAAGACAAAGGAAAGTTCTCACCAAACTGGCAAGGTCTTTACGTGGTTCACCGAGCACTGTCAGGTGGAGCTCTAATCTTGGCAGAAATGGATCGAAGAGTCGACACGAATCCTATCAGCTCAGACGTAATCAAGAGGTACTATGTCTGATGACAAATAAAGTTAGGTTTTTTGATGTAACAAAACTACGTTCAACCTGACTTCCCACGGAGAGATATGTAGGTAACCCACGTAGGGTTTGGTTTCTCTCCCCCTTTCTCGTGTAATAGATAAACCAAATATCACTTTTGTATGTTGCTCAGGAACTACGCCGACTTGATTTCCTCAAAAACGGATACGTAGGCAATCCTCATCAGATTCAGTCGTCCTTTGTAATTGAACTACATTCTGGCCTGATTCCACTTGGATATGTAGGTTGTCTGAGCTAGACTCGACCATTTTTATTCTTAACCTCATCATCTCGCATCTGTTGTACTCGAACTATGTCTTGACCTGATTCTATTTGGATACGTAGGCTGCCTGAGTCAGGCTCGATCATTTTCATCATATTTCATTATAACCATAAACTACGTTCAAACTTGATTCCCTTTTGGATACGTAGGCAACCTGAAAGGGTTTGGTCTTAACCTTAGGAAAGCCTTGTAATGCATTAGGATACAGTTGCAACAACAAGAAGCCACATTGTCAGAAGAGTTAAGAAAGATCGACATCAACAGGACAAAGTCTTCCAGAAGATACGCTCGTGTGTGGAGAAAATCTTTCGTAACATGTCATAACCCGGAACGACAGCATTTGCCTTAAAAAACAAGCTATTTTTGAAATGATTTCTGAAACAAAATGTACCTATGCAATAATTTGTTCCATCTACCAAACTTTGCGGTGCAATCATGTCCTAGACCGAGGCAAACCAACACTGTGGTCAACACGAACCGAATCCCCCCCCCCCCCCCC
>MCJB01001952.1:3556-14433 GCA_002018475.1 Nicotiana obtusifolia
GTTTTCACCTTGGACACTGTGTGACGAACGGTTTTCACCCGGTGTCTGATCGGCGTCAAACGCCATTTGGGAATTGACATCAACTGGAGCTTCATGCTCGGGTATAGTATTGTTTTCAACTTGGTTGTTGATTTCGTTGTTGGTTGGAAGTGAATGTGCCATGCTTAACTGGTGACCTGAAAAACAGAAATTTCTGCAAAAAGCAAGTGTAAAATTGTGTTTGAAAAAAGATGTATCAAAAGTTTACTAATATCCTTGGCCCCACGGTGGGCGCCAAACTATTTACCCTTGAAATCGGATAATAATTGAATTTGTTCGTAGTGCTAAGGATCCGTAAACTAATTTGATACTAAATATCAGTATGGAAAGATCAATTGAAATGCAAGAAGAAATAAAGACCGTGTACTGAGATGAACAATAAGAAAATGGTGGAATCCTCGTATGAATAGTGTCAATAGTAATTAGAAAAGTAATGGTTAAGATGAGAGAAATTGTCCTCCTTCATGGTGTACAAAGTACGCCTCTTATAGGCTAAAACCATAGTTCCAAATAAGGTAAATAACTAATTACAAGATAAATCCCCTAAAATTCGGGATAGAATCTCCTCAAATCATGGCATAACGGCTATGACGGTTGTAACAATTAGCTGTTGGCGAAATATCCGGTGAGTGGCGAGATACGCGGTTCGAGGCCGGTCCTTAATCTCTTATTACTCCTCGATCAACTATATCGATTGTTCCGTCCCGGCTACTCCGACTGTCGTACCCGACCTCTCAATCTCGGACCGGGAAAGTTCGACCTCATACTGCCTCCGTTCCGACTTCCTCAAGTTATGCTCGACCCGATGGCACATAGCTGTAACCGACCTGATTTCATGTAAATGTATCCGACCCAATACAGATAGTCCCCTCGTTTATTAGAGAGTAAGGATAATAAACGACATGAACCCTTGTCCACCGACACCTTGAAGCAAACGACCGATGTACATATTGGTCGCGACACGTGGACAAAGCCTTCTTCTAACTTGTTCTCGACGGCAACCAGAGAGTGACGGTAACTTTATGACGTACGCGGATGTCAGTATAAGCAATCATCACAGAACATCGTACCTGCTGCAGTCTTTTCGTGCAGTCATTTAATGCGTGCATTTAATGCTCTGACGCCTCGTGTTTGGTGCCACCGCCTTTGATTAGGTATAAATACCTCCTTTCACCGTGCATTTAAAGCTTTACTTTTGCTCTATCGTTTTTTACCATCTTCTTCCTTAATCCTTTCTTCCCCAAAAACCCTTTGAACTTTCTGCAGTTTTTCTCAGTCCTTGCTTCTACTACGTCAATGGCGAAAACATCAAAATCAGTTCCTACAAGGCAGAACTCTCCCGCTCAGTCTGTCAAAGAGGTTGAGACGGTTCGTGTTGTAGAATCTTCGTCAGAGCCTCCATTTAAAGCTTTCATCCCTACATCGTGTTACTTCGGTATGGATTTTAAGGTCGAGAAGACCTCGTCAGTGCCCGGTCGATGCGAACCGGTCTCGGACTATATCAGCTCTATCACCCCTAAACACATCGAGAGGGTGAAGGCTAAATGCCATTGGGCTGATATAGAAGTGGTGATTCCTTCTCCGGATGAAGCCATCACCACGCATGTAGAGAGATACCTCAGCGTGTATACCTACCATTTACATTAGGGCCTATAGACCCCCTTATCGTAGAATTTTGCAGGAGGTACAGCGTTACCTTAGGTCAGATCCATCCTTCTATGTGGCGCATATTTTATCTCCTCCGTTTCTTTGTAAGCAAGGTTGAGGGTGGACATCCTTTCACCCTCGACCATGTTCTTCGATTGTATGCCCCCCGAATGTTTCGAGGGGGCCTGATTAAACTGGCCCGTCGTGCCACCAAGGCTCCCTTCTCAAGCATCGATGAGGATAGGGATCGAGGATGGATAAGCAGATTCATCCGAGTTAAGACTTCCGATCTGATTCCTGCTGACTGCATGCCATTTCCTGAGAAATGGAATTTGAAACGTAAGTGTTCCTTTGTATATCTCCTTTTCGATACTGTTATATAACGTGTAACCGGTGCCTTTAATGTGTAGCCGTTTCTCAAAATCCAGCCGCCATTCAAGATTTGAAGGACTGGGTTAGGAAGATTGTGGCCCAACGATCTTATTCCGAACGAGCTTGGAAAGAAATCTCAAAAGGGCTTTGGGAGGCCAAGAATCACGGTAGGCTTCTTCGGTCCAAATTTTCAAAGTAAGTTTCCACCAACACCTACATCTGATAATATGTTCCGCAGGTCTTTCGAAGGATGCCGAGCTGAGATCGGCAACTACCGGTGGGGCAACCCCTCGCCCTCTTCCCACGCCGGTGAAGGAGAAAGGGAAAAAGAGGTTAAGGGCTCCTGAGCAGGCCGAGCCTGAAAAGAAAAAAGGAAGAAGGCTTAAGATGTTAGCCCGAAAAGTCGCTGCCACCGATCCCACTCTCACTTTGAATGAAGAGTCTGAGGAAGGGGACAGTCCTGAACTTGTGCGTCGCAAGCCCGCTCGGAGAGTTCCCGAGCCGGTAATGGAAAAGGTCGATGCCTCTCCAGATAATGCGGGGGCAAGGGTCGGAGATCAGACTGAGACGCCAACCTCGACGCGGAGACCTTCTGAGGTTCCCGGAATGGTTCATTCGCCCTCCTTCTCCGAGACGTCTTTGAGGGGAACTCACAACGCTTGGGTACAGACACCGGGCGGAGTACCGACCATGCTCGGTACCTTCGAGGGATATTTTGACGGGGTGCCATCGTCCGATACCTTTGGCCTCGACGTCCCAAGAAAAAGCCCCCCAGCCGAGTCAAGCAGGATGTCGGCTGGTGTTAAACTAGTTGACAAATTTCCTGCTCCCAGCTCGGACCTTGAGCGAAAAAGGATGATAAATTTCGCCATTCCCGAAGATGCTCGGGCATTGGGTCCCCTGGTGGGTATAGCGAGCTACCTTCACAATATAATGACGGAGGAAGACCGGGCCGCCATGAATGCTGTGGATTGGGCTTGTCTATTCAACGAAGCCCAACAGGCAGCAAACAGGGTATGTCCTCTTACTTGTTTTACTCTTGCGTTGATATTTTAACTTCATAACTAGCAATTTCTGGCTTGGCTTGTTTGCAGTCTTCGGTGCTATACTATGGGATGTTTCTCCGTGTCAAAGAAGGGACGGAATAGGAGCTGGATCGACGTCGCCACCTTGAAGACCGGATGTCGGGCCTCCAGGCCGAATTAGACTTCTTAAGGAAGGAGTATGCCTTCTACGTCGATCAGATGGGAGAGATGAACAAACGATCGGATCGGCTCCAGACTGAGCTTAGTGAGTCCAAGGCCGAGTTGCATGGGTGGAAAACCCAAGTCGAGCATCTAAGGGCAGAGAAAGCGACTCTTCAAGAGCGGATCGAGGCTTTGCTCAAAGACAACGAACTTAAACGCCTCGAAATTGAGTCACTTGGCCTTGATCGGACGGTCCTATCCACCCAGCTTCAGGAGGCACAATCGAAGGTTGCTGACACTAAGGCCACGGCGGATGACCTGATAGCTCAGTACAAGGCAGATGCCGAGGTGGCTCTCGAGCAGTCGAAGGCACAGATCGAATATGCTCAGTGCCAAGCTCGCCTTGCTGTCCTCGAGGAGCTTCAAGCTCGTGGCCTCGACTTATCTTCCGACGTAGCTGAGGCAGCCAAAGCTGAAGATGAAATGAGGAGAAAAACCTTTCCGGATGAGTCTGAGGATGATGTCGATTAGTTTCAGCTTTGTTTCTTTTGAACCATGTAATTTCCCCCTCCTTGTATGATTTTGGACGTATATACAAATTTACCTTTCGTTCTTCACTTGTTATGCACTATCATCTGTTGCCTTGGCATAAAATCGCAAATGATCAATCCATTATTAACTTGGCTTCGATCCTTAGTAGGATTTTCTGACTTTCATCAAATAACCTCGGCCTCATATTTTAGCCCGAGGTCTCGTTCTTCATTCGAACTTCGATCGTACGTTAAGTTTCGAACGGATTCGGCTATAGCCGTGATTCAGTTTGATCGATCAAGAATTTTTATTTTCATACGATTCGGCGTTAATCGTAACTTGACTTGAGAAAGTAATGAATTTCATATGGTCCGGTCTTTGCCGTAATTAGATGTGACCAAGTAAGAATTTTCATATGGTCCAGCCTTAGCTGTAACTTGATTCGAGTACATCGGTCTTAGTTTCAGATAGTTCGGCCTTAGCCGTAATTTGATTGACCACGTCGGTCTTGATTTCATATAGTTCGGCCCTAGCCGTAATTTGATTGACCACATCGGTCTTAGTTTCAGCTTTGTTAGCTTCGAAAGGGCCTTAGCCTGTCTAACCAATTCCGGATTTTGCCTTATCAGGTCTTACTTCCTTCGGTTTTAACGTGCGTCGATTGTTTGCAAAATAATAATCAAGAAAAAACCCTTAGGTTTGACAACGTAATGTAGGCGTCGAACAGTCTTTGCTATTATTGAACAATGGTACACTTTGTCGGTCGGGGGCGAGTTAGATCGTTCTACTAGGGTACGGCTCCTTCGGCCGTTTGACCCTTACATCGATTCCTAGCGATCTTTATCTCGGTCCCTCGAGATCGATTCTGGACAAAACGAAGGTTTTTTAGATTGAGATAGTAGCACGACATGTATGCTGCCTCATTAAAAACCTTGCCGAAAAACCCTGATTGGGACAAAAACGGTCGAAGGGAAAAAGAGTGCAGCGCGTGCTTTCAGCCTTCTTGTTTGGTGATATTTTGCCCGAAGTTGACTTGTCCAGCATAAGATAGTATTAAAGAAATGTAAAGGTAGCAAGAAAAAGGAAAGATTACCTCAGCAGTAGTATTTCTTCAAATAGCTCACGTTCCAGTTGCTTGGCAACTCTTTACCATCTAAGGTTCCCAGCTTGTAGGATCCTTTCCCGGTTACCTTCAGCACAGTGTAAGGACCTTCCCAGTTCGGCCCCAGATCGCTAGGGTCTCGAGTATTGAGGGTGACCCTTCTGAGTACCAAGTCCCCTGTGTTGAAGTGTCGAAGTCGGGTTCCCCGGTTGTAGTACCGTTCGATCCTTTGCTTTTGGGCCGCCATTCGTATTAAGGCAGCCTCCCTTCTCTCATCCAAGAGCTCTAAGCTAATGTTCATAGCCTCTTGGTTGGAACTCTCGTTTGCATATTGAAAACGAACACTTGGTTCGCCTACTTCGACCGGAATCAAGGCTTCAGCTCCATAGACTAAAGAGAAAGGCGTGGCCCCGGTACTAGTTCTTTCAGTTGTCTGGTATGCCCACAATATTTCGGGCAGCATTTCTCTCCATCTTCCTTTGGCGTCGACTAGTCTTTTCTTCAGATTTTGAAGTATAATTTTGTTGGTCGATTCCGCCTGACCATTGCCGCTGGGATGGTAAGGAGTAGACAATATCCTTTTGATTTTGTTATCTTCGAAGAACTTGGTTATTTTGCTGCCGACGAACTACTTTCCGTTGTCGCATACGATCTCGGAAGGCATCCCGAATCGGCAGACGACATGGTCCCAAAGGAAATCTATCACTTCTTTCTCTCTAACTTTCTCATAAGCCTGCGCTTCTACCCATTTAGAGAAATAGTCAGTCACAAAAGGATAAATTGAGCCTTACCTGGAGCTCGAGGGAGCGGGCCTACTATGTCCATTCCCCATTTCATGAACGGCCACGGCGACAGAACCGAGTGCAGTGTTTCGGTTGGCCGATGGATGATCGGCGCGTGTCTTTGGCATTTGCTGCATTTGCGCATGAACTCTTTTGCGTCTTTTTCCATGTCGATTCAGTAGTAGCCGGCCCGGATTACTTTTCGAACTAGCGATTCTGAGCCCGAATGATTGCCGCATGATCCTTCATGTACCTCTCTTAGTATGTATTCTGTGTCTCCAGGACCAAGGCATATGGCTAAAGGTCCTCCAAAAGTTCTTCTGTAAAGAGTTCCATCGCTGGTTAAGCAGAACCGGGCTGCCTTCGTTCGTAATGCCCTCGATTCTTTGGGGTCTTGTGGGACTTTGCCCGATCTGAGATAGTCTATATATTTGTTCCTCCAATCCCATGTTAGGCTCGTAGAGTTGACCTCGGCGTGGCCTTCCTCGACCACCGACCTCATCAACTGCACCACTTTCTCGGAGTCCACCTCTTCATCATCGACTGTTGATCCCAAGTTCGCGAGAGCATCGGCCTCGCTATTCTGGTCTCGAGGAATGTTTTGTAGGGTCCATTCTTTGAACCCGTGCAGAGTAACTTGAAGCTTGTCCACATATCTTTGCATGCAGCCTTCTCTAACCTCGAACGTTTTGTTTATTTGGTTGACCACGAGGAGGGAGTCGCACTTGGCTTCAATTATCTCCGCTCCAAGATTCTTTGCTAATTCTAATCCTGCAATCATAGCCTCATACTCGGCTTCATTGTTAGTCAATTTTACAGTTTTGATAGATTGCCTAATCGTATTCCCGATCGGAGGCTTCAGTACGATACCTAAACCCGACCCCTTTGAGTTCGAGGCCCCGTCTGTGAACAGAGTCCGCACTCCTGAGGGAGTCCCCGGTTCAGTCAAGAGTTCCTTTTCGACTTGGGGAATAAGAGACGGCGTGAAGTCGGCGATAAAGTCGGCCAACACTTGGGATTTTATCGAGGTCCGAGGTCGATACTAGATATCATATTCGCTGACCTCGATGGCCCATTTGGCCAACCCGCCTGATAGCTCGGGCTTATGCATAACATTCCTAAGTGGGTAAGTTGTTACTACGCATATCGGGTGACTTTGGAAATATGGCTTTAATTTTCTAGAGGCACTTAATAGGGCTAGTGCTAATTTTTCTAAGTGTGGATACCTCGTTGCTGCCTCCCCTAATGTTCTACTAACGTAATATATGGGGAACTGGGTACCCTGTTCTTCTCGAACCAAGACCCCACTCACCGCAACTTCTGATACAGCGAGGTATAGGTATAGTAGTTCGCCTAACTTCGGCGTATGTAACAGAGATGGGCTAGAGAGGTACCTTTTGAGTTCTTCCAAAGCGCGTTGGCATTCCGGTGCCCATGAAAATTCATTTTTCTTCTTCAGCAAATTGAAGAACTGATGGCTTCTGTCTGACGACCGGGATATGAAGCGACCCAAAGCAGCGATCCGGCCTGTGAGTTTTTGAACGGCCTTGATACTGTCAACGACTTTTATGTCTTCGATAGCCTTGATCTTGTCCGGGTTGATCTCTATTCCTCTGTTAGAGACCATGAATCCGAGAAATTTCCCGGACCCTACTCCGAATGCGCACTTCTCCGGGTTTAGCTTCATGTTGTATTTCTTCAGAATGTTGAAGGTTTCCTGTAAATGACTAAGATGGTCCTCTGCTCGCAGGGACTTAACCAACATATCATCAATATAAACCTCGATGGTTTTCCCTAGTTGGCTTTCGAACATTTTATTTACCAGGCGCTGATAAGTAGCTCCGGCGTTCTTAAGCCCGAATGGAATCACATTATAGCAATAAGTGCCATATTTGGTGATGAAGGACGTTTTTTCCTAATTGTCCTTGTCCATTCGAATCTGGTTGTACCCAGAATAGGCGTCGAGAAAACTTAGCGTCTCGTGGCCGGCCGTGGCATCGATCATTCGATCGATGTTGGGTAGTGGGAAAGAGTCTTTGGGGCAGGCTTTATTTAAATCCTTATAGTCTATACACATTCTAAGTTTGTTTCCTTTTTTTGGTACTACCACTACGTTAGCTAACCATTCGGGATATTTTACTTCCCGAATGGACCCTATATTAAGAAGTTTATTTACCTCCTCCTGAATGAAAGTTTGTTTGGCTTCAGATTGGCCTCCTCTTCTGTTTGACCGGCCGAAATTTCGGTTCGACACTCAGCTTATGTGTCGCGATCTCCGGTGGTATGCCTGTCATATCCAAATGGGACCAGGCAAAAGAATTTTCGTTAGTTGAAAGAAAAGAGAGTAATTTACTCCTGAGCTCGGGATTCAAACCCGAACCCAGGTATACCTTCCGATCGGGCGCGTCTCGTCGAATAGGTATTTGTTCCAACTCTTCGATCGTTGATTCGGTCATGTCGGCTTCATCGGGGATCACAAAGGATCGGGGGATCCCGAAGTCGTCGATATCGAGCTGATCCCGTCCGCCCTCCTCCGTCGAAGGCGGCTTTTGTGGTTGCTATTTAGACTCTCGATTAGGGTTTGCAAGCTTCGATGTTGTTCCATCTATCGCGAACATTTCCCTCGCTGCATGTTGCTCTCCATAGACGGTGATGACCCCTTCATCCGACGGGAACTTCAGCATTTGATGTAGGGTAGATGGCACTGCCCTGATGTCATGTATCCATGGTCTACCGAGCAGGGAATTGTATCTCATGTCGCCTTCTATTACACAAAACCTTGTTGCTTTTGTTGTCCCGACAACATTGACCATCAAAGTTATTTCCCCTTTCGTCGTTTCTGAGGCCATATTGAATCCATTGAGTATTCTGACCTCTGAGATGATTTGATCGGTTAGTCCTAGCTGTTCGATGACCCAGGACCGAACTATATTGGCTGAGCTCCCGGGGTCGACCAGAACACGCTTTATCCGGGTGTCCTGCACCAGCATCGATATTACCAATGCGTCGTTATGAGATTGTGTCAGGCCATCAATCTCTCTATCACTGAAGCATAGGGTGCCCTCGGGCGCGTAATCTCGAGTTCGTTTTTCTCGAGTGATTGAAATCTTAGTGCGTCTTAGCACCGGAACTTGGGGTACATCCATTCCTCCGATTATCATGTTGATGGTGTGCTTCGGCTCCTTTTGGTTGATTGGTCTGTCCCTGTTCTCATAGTGGTTCTTTGCTCGGTTACTGAGAAATTCTCGAAGGTGTCCATTATCGAGTAACCGGGCTACCTCCTCTCTCAGCTGTCTGCAGTCTTCAGTCCGATGACCATGAGTACCATGATACTTACACACAAGGTTCAGATCCCTTTTGGAAGGATCTGTTTGCAAAGGTCTGGGCCACCTGGTGTCTTTAATGCGGCCGATCGCCGATACCAGAGTCGCTGAATCGACGTTGAAGTTATACTCGGACAACCGGGGTGCCTCCTGTCGATCTCCAAGTTTCTCGAAGTTACCCTTTGGCAACGGCCTTCTATTTCTTTGACTTACTTCATATTTATTTTCTTGTCTTGGGATCTTGGGTCCCCCCGATGTAGCTCGTCGGTCTTCTGGATATGGTCGGTGCCTATCCCTGTTCGACCTCGGTTCCCGAAAATTATCCCTTCGAGATCGATCAAAAGCTTTGATTGTGTAGGAAGAACCCGAAGCACTCTAACCTGATCGTCTTCTATCCTAATTTTGGATTGATACTGGTTATGAATATCCGCCCAGGTGACAGCCGGATATTCAATTAAGCTTTGTTTGAGTTGTCTCGATGCCGCTGAACTACCGGTGTTCAAACCCTGAGTGAAAGCCTGCACTGCCCAATCATCCGAAACCGGAGGTAGATCCATCCGCTCCATTTGGAACCGAGATACGAACTCCCTGAGCGTTTCGTGGTCATGTTGTCTGACTTTGAATAAATCAGACTTCCTTGTTTCAACCTTGATGGCCCCCGCATGAGCCTTTACGAATGTATCAGCTAACATAGCGAGCGAATCGATGGAGTTCGGTGGCAAATTGTGATACCACGTCATCGCCCCTTTGGATAAAGTTTCTCCAAATTTCTTTAGGAGAACAGATTCGATCTCGTCATCTTCGAGATCATTCCCCTTTATCACACAAGTGTAAGCTGTTACATGTTCGTTAGGATCCGAAGTCCCGTTATATTTTGGAATCTCGGGCATTCAAAATTTCTTCGGGATCGACTTCGGAGCAGCACTGGCCGGGAATGGTTTCTGCACGAACTTCTTGGCATCTAAGCCCTTCAAAACTGGAGGTGCTCCCGGTATCTGATCGACTCTCGAGTTGTATGTCTCGACCTTTTTATCGTTATCTTAAATTTTTTTCTCCCCCTTCTCGATCCGTTTGGTTAGTTCTTCCAGCATCTTAAGGATTCCGGAATTGGCTTCCGTACCTCCCTCATTCGGTTGTGTAGAGACCGGTTCAAGTTGTATGGGCGTCGCCTGTGGGGGAACATTTTTTGTTCTAACCGGGTCCTGAGCGCGGCTTTGCAGTTGTGCTATTGCTACTTGCTGGGCTTACAGCATGTCGAATATCATCTTGAGGCAGATTGCGTCTTCCCCGCTCTGCTGAGTTCCCGAATGGTTTTCACCTTGGACACTGTGTGACGAACGGTTTTCACCCGGTGTCTGATCGGCGTCAAACGCCATTTGGGAATTGACATCAACTGGAGCTTCATGCTCGGGTATAGTATTGTTTTCAACTTGGTTGTTGATTTCGTTGTTGGTTGGAAGTGAATGTGCCATGCTTAACTGGTGACCTGAAAAACAGAAATTTCTGCAAAAAGCAAGTGTAAAATTGTGTTTGAAAAAAGATGTATCAAAAGTTTACTAATATCCTTGGCCCCACGGTGGGCGCCAAACTATTTACCCTTGAAATCGGATAATAATTGAATTTGTTCGTAGTGCTAAGGATCCGTAAACTAATTTGATACTAAATATCAGTATGGAAAGATCAATTGAAATGCAAGAAGAAATAAAGACCGTGTACTGAGATGAACAATAAGAAAATGGTGGAATCCTCGTATGAATAGTGTCAATAGTAATTAGAAAAGTAATGGTTAAGATGAGAGAAACTGTCCTCCTTCATGGTGTACAAAGTACGCCTCTTATAGGCTAAAACCAGAGTTCCAAATAAGGTAAATAACTAATTACAAGATAAATCCCCT
>MCJB01001953.1:0-11301 GCA_002018475.1 Nicotiana obtusifolia
GTTTTGCTATGTATCCACTCCAAAGTTGGATTGTTTTATTTATATCTTCTACGCAGTCTAAGTCTAAGAAATTATATTGTTCTATTGGTTGTCTAGGTGTCCATTTTTTATGTAATCGTTTATCCCATAGAGTTTTATTTGTTTTATAATGTTCATAATTATTATAAGCAGTTTGTTTTTCCGATATAGAGGGTTTAGTATCTATATCTCCCGTATTTATTTCTAATTCTATATTTTTTATAAGTTCTGTATATGTTTCACTAGTTTCTGAGTAATGATCTTCTATGGTAATATCTGAATCTATGTCGTTTATTTCTTCTATTTTTACTTCTTGATCTACTAATTGTATTTGTGTTTTAAATTTTTCTATTTCTTCTGCTAATTTTCTTTCTTGTTCTTCTTCTTTTCTTTTTGCTTTTTCTTTTAGCTTGTCTTCATATATTTGTTTTAACATTGTTAGTTCTTTTTCTAATCCTTTTATTCTTGTTTTAGCGGTATTAACCTTTTTATTTCTTTAACACATTCATTAATAAATTCTAAATATTCTACATCTTGTGTTCTAATGTAACTTGTTATATTATCTATAAGTAGTTTTTCTAATGAATCTATGTTTTTCATGGTTTCTATCCAATATTCTAAGTATTCTTGGTTTATCATTAATCTGAGTATATATCTAGGTCGTATAAATCTATGTTATATAGTATATCAAATTTATACCATTGTTGATTTGCTAGTTGCATTATTTCGGTAAATTCTATTATTTCTTCTAAAATTAATAAATCAAATATTTTTCTTTTAATATCATTATTAAGATCTTTAAGTAGATATAGTAGCAATATTTTATATTGTTGATTATTATCTAACAAATAAGTATTCATCATATTCATATATTCTAAACAATTTATTCCCTTTAATCTCTATATATGTTATTCCAATTTTATCATCTTATACTAAAGTTATTCTGAACATCTCGTCTAGTCACTACCATTCTTTTTCGGCTTCAATCATCTACCCTAGCAGCGCCTCAACACTGTGTACTCCCCTAAACACGACAATTTTAATATCTAAATATCTGTTTTGTTATCTCTAATGATATGGAAGGCTAGGGAAGGCTTTTTCATAATACTATGCATACCAATTATATTATTCATAATACTATGCATACCAATTATATTATTCATAATACTATGCTTAATGGTTATAGAAGGCTTTTTTATGGAATTCTTGTTTTAGCGGTATTAACCTTTTTATTTCTTTAACACATTCATTAATAAATTCTAAATATTCTACATTTTGTGTTCTAATGTAACTTGTAATATTATCTATAAGTAGTTTTTCTAATGAATCTAGGTTTTTCATGGTTTCTATCCAATATTCTAAGTATTCTTGGTTTATCATTAATCTGAGTATATATCTAGGTCGTATAAATCTATGTTATATAGTATATCAAACTCATACCATTGTTGATTTGCTAGTTGCATTATTTCGGTAGATTCTATTATTTCTTCTAAAATTAATAAATCAAATATTTTTCTTTTAATATCATTATTAAGATCTTTAAGTAGATATAGTAGCAATATTTTATATTGTTGATTATTATCTAACAAATAAGTATTCATCATATTCATATATTCTAAACAATTTATTCCCTTTAATCTCTATATATGTTATTCCAATTTTATCATCTTATACTAAAGTTATTCTGAACGTCTCGTCTAGTCACTACCATACTTTTTCGGCTTCAATCATGTACCCTAGCAGCGCCTCAACACTGTGTACTCCCCTAAACACGCCTTCCTCGCCTTCTTCGGTTTCCACTATAGGATGGCATAGCCTGGGCTTGACTACTCTCAGCCTACTAACTCATATGACAAACTTGCTAAAAATGTTCAGTAAAACAATACTATAACATGATTAAACTAGTATAACATTTAAGAGATTATCAGGAATATAGAAGTTTAGCTATTCATAATGATAAATGAACATATCTCTGTAATTAGGTTGCTTGATGAAGTATTTGAAGTAGTTTCTGATAATTGCTCCATGTATGAACAAGTAGTTTATTTCTAATATGTTTACAAAAGGAGAATTTTTTAGTGAAACTTAGTGAAGGTGTGTCCTCCGTGTCCCCTCTCCTTCTCCTTCTCCTTCTATTTATATAAGAAAACTTTACTAACTAAAAGTCCTAAATTGCCCTTATTTTTTACAGATGGGCGGTTCTAATTAAAAGTCTAAAAAAGAAAAAAGTTACTCGTCCTTTATTTTACATTTGGACGATTGAGATTTACATAGTAAAAAGTAGATGCTTGCTGTCATAGTTGTCTTCTTTTGCTTTATGTTTCTATCATCTTTTTTCTTTGTCAGATGTCATCTTCCTTCTATCATCTTTTTTGTTTGTCAGATGTCATCTTCCTCCTTTACTTCTTCATTGTCATTTCTTCTTTTTTCTTTTGTCGGCTATCTTCTTTTGTCTTCTTTTCCTTATCCGTTGATTGTGGTAGGTGTAGAGTCTTTCAAGAAATCATTCCATGTTAAATTCTGGAATGACATTATCTTCTCCGTTGCATTTCGAACATATGTGATCTGGGTATTTGGGTCCTATAATTTTGCAATACCTTGATAATAATTCTTCTGAAATGAAATTCTTTTTGATAGCTCTTGTAATGGGTAGCTTTTCTGGCTTTAGTAAACTGATAATCCATTATCGTATGTCTTCCATATCTTGCTTTCTGACTTCTCTAGAATGTGAATATATCATAATTTGTTCTCTTGAATAATAAGTCCACATAGGTGATTCATTCATATAGGAATTTGCTAATTCGCTGAGTATTGTAGCTAGTCCAATAAGTCTTTTGTTTGCAAAGAATTCCGGGATCTCTGCTTTAGGTATTTCTGGCTGAATGTCTATCTGCTCTTGTATAATCATTTCCCTTGTAAGTCCAATCTTAATGACTTGTATGATAGGTTTGACTTCATCATATAATATCTCCGCTGGGGCAGTATAAAATTTTATGTAAAATAATGTTCCTTTGGTAATTCTTTTGTATGTGGTAAATGCTTTGTATAATTCCGTAATAGTAGCTATTTCTTCTCCTGTTGAAGTATATACTGTACTCAATAATCCATAGTTGTAACAAGTATTTACTAGGTTTGGGTTAGTTCCTGCTAATGCAATGAGTTTATTGTGTCTTTGTAGGTTGTGACGACCCAAAGGGTCATCACTTGTTTTTTGATTGAATTCAATGTTCGAGGCTTAAAAACCTCCTTTTTACCTCAGCTCGATTTGCATGTGCAGTCTGTATAATTTTTCAGAATGTTTTTAGTAGACGGACCTGTATAAGTGTTTGGTTAGTTCAAGTAGGTCCGTATCGTGATTTAGGACTTGGGGGTATGCCGGAATTAAATTTTGTGGTCCCGAGCTCAAATTATAGTCTTTTAATAAATAAAAAAATGAAATGATAACTTGTTCACCAATTATTCAATTTGAACTAAACTCGGATTCCTCAAATCCTATCATGACGAAGTCCAACCGCTGTACAAACTCCTCTCTTTCCCGATCTATAACCTTAACTGATCCCTTCGATGGAGTTCGCCCTTACTGGCGGCTTTGCATTGCTCTCATTTTTGTGTGCGAGATTATCTACACTTTGAACCTCAACCTCATTCCAGGCTTCGATGTATCGTCTTTGTCCGAGAAAAGATCATCAAGTTTTAAACCACTAGAACCTCAAGCTGTTCCGAGGAAAAAAAAAACATTTTAATTTAGGCTAAGTGTTATAAAGGGTGTTTCTCAAATGTAAGAGTCACATTGTTGGAATGAGTTTTATCACCCTCACAGAAACAACCTACTACTGGAAATTTCAAGCCAATTACACATTTTGGTCAAAATTTCCAAAAACGTTCTGTTGAAAATCGACGTACTATAGTCTATTTCATTCAACGGCCAAGATGTTCTTTTTGGCTACTTATTGGAGTTAGCCTTCATCTTCTTCAACAGAAGTTTGCCTCTGTGCATCGTTCCAGCAAACGACAGGGAGACTGATTTATCGGAAAATATAATAGAAGGTTTTGAAATTCTGTCGATATCGGAGTTGCTGGAATTTATATTTCAACATTGAAGTTTCAAGGCGAAGGTTTGTTGGAATCTTGAATTTGGTTGCAAAGCAAGGTAAGTGTCCGTTCTAATCTTAGCTTGAGGGATTAGGAGTTGTGTCCTAATTGTTAATTGCTTTTTTTGTTGAGAACGACGTATAGGCATGGTGACGAGTACCTATACGTTGGTGTCGAGCATGACCGTGAATCTTAAATGGATAGTTTTTGTGTGATTGTTGTTTAAAAATTGCTGAATATTGTTCTTGGTATTTTCATGTGGAAATGGGAGTTCATGTGAGAAATTGTTACGCTAGTTTCTTCTTTACAGTTGTTCTCTTTGTTATAGGTTTAGACTTCTTCTGTAGGTATAAAGTCAGTTGTTAAATTGTTAAATAGATTAGTTGAATAAGGATTTGTTAGGAGTTAAAGGGTCCAGTGTCATATTAGTGGGTCTTGTCTAGACTTAAGACAATGATAATTGGATTGGTAGGTTAATTGTAGATGGAACTGTTTCGGTTGTGGAACCTTAATTATAATCGAGTATTGGCATTAGTTGAGATGAGTAGAGGTTGAGTTGAGATTTGGTTATTGCTGATTTTCCTCTGCCTGAGTGTTTGCTTTAATGTTGTTGTTCCCTTGCTGGGAAGTTATTATATTGCTTTTGTTCCCTTGCCGGGATGTTGCTTTGATATTATTATTCCAAAAAAAAAAAATATTATTATTCCCTTGCTGGGAAGCTATGATATTGCTTTTGTTCCCTTGGATGAATTTCTTGTGATTTTTGTGATGACTTGTAAATGGGAGCGGGTGGTACGGCTACCACAAATATAATGAAATGGGATCGGGTGGTACGCCTACCACAAGATATAATGAAATGGGAGCGGGTGGTACGCCTACCACGAGATATAATAAAATGGGAGCGGGTGGTACGCCTACCACAAGATATAATGAAATGGGATGGGGTTGCACGCCTGCAACAAGATGAAACTGAAAGTGAAAGTTGCTTGTATTTCCCTTTGCTTGTATTAGAATTTAATTTGTTGTTTCTTTAATACTCGTTGTTGATCTGTTTGTTTTATCTGTTATCCCGAAGCATGTTTCCCTTACCCAGCTTTAATTGTTTATTTATTCTATCATTCCACTGTAGATGTATAGATAGATATATATAACTGTACAAGTCTATTTGGAGTCTGGTCCTAGCCTCGTCACTACCTCGCCGAGGTTAGGCCAGGCACTTACCAGCACATGGGTTCGGTTGTGCTGATACTACACTCTACACTCTTTTGTGCAGATCCCAGCACCGCAGGTTTCGGATCATAGAGGGATCCCAGCTTCTTGATTATCAGGCAACCCAAGGTAGTCCTGCAGGCGTCCGCATACCTTGGCGTCTCCCGTTATCTATCTTACCTGTTTCTTTTGTGTAGTCTCAGAGACAGTATTTTGTTACTTCTTTCATACCCTTATTTGTAGTACTCTTAGACAGTCTGTGAAGCTGTGACACCAAATCTTGGGTAGTTTTGTTAAGGAGATTTTATTAGCGGTATTTTAAAGTCCGAGATTTTATTCATTCTGCTCGATAACTTATGTTGTTCCGTAGTTGCTAGTTCTATGTTGCAATGATTTTAAGAATGAAAACGTGGTAAATAATTCGATTGATTGGCTTGCCTAGCTTTCACGAGTAGGCGCCATCACGACTCCCGAGGGTGGAAAATCCGGGTCGTGACAGGTTGGTATCAAAGCTCTAGGTTACATGGGTCTCACAATTCACAGACAAGCTCGGTAGAGTCTGAGGGATCGGTACGGAGACGTCTGTATTTATCCCCCAGAGGCTACAGAGTTAGGAAAAACTTCACATTTATTCTTTCTTGTCGTGCGGTTTTGTTTCTTAATGCTAATTGGATTTTTACTCTTTTCTTTCGATATGGCGAGAACACGCACTTCCTCATCTACAGCTCAGCAGCCCGAGCCCTCAGAAAGAGGAAGGGCCCCGCCGAGTTAGTTGGCGTAGGAGTGGATTAATTGATAGAGATCAAGATTTTAGTGATAGAGTTAACAAAATGCATCCTCAGTTGAAGTCTCTTGCTTATCGGCACGTGCATGAGAAGAAGCCCTGACATAATTATCAGGCTTCTTTGAGTAGTAGGAATGAGACAAGGAGAAAATATGATGAGTTCTTTGATGATGAGAACAGATATGAAGCTAGAGGCGCTGCTGTAAATTATGATTATGAATATGATAGCGCTAGAAGTATTCAAGGCCGTAATGAGAATCAAGAGAGAGTTTTGGGTAGTATGCATCATCATGGGCTGGACAGGCAAAAAAAAAAAAAATTGTTGGATTTGGAAGATGAGCCGAGCCGAGGAGGTCGTACTCTGCCATTTGACTCTCAATCTACCTCAAAATATGTGGAGACTGCAAGGAGGCCTTTATCAGTCCATGTGCAACCCCAACAGATCAGGCTTAGAGATGAGGGTTCTCATTACCCTGATCATTTCCTTCTCGATAAATTGTTGGCAATTGAAATGATTGAAAGAGAGTAAAGATCTGGATTTCATTCCAAGGATGTTTCGCATTACTTGGAGTCAGCATCCCAGTCTAAGAATGTTGCTGCCTCCTCTCAGTATAAGGAGCGTGTGACCACATCCTCTGGAATCTCTAGGATAAATTACGCCCCTGTGGTTCAAGATGATATGCATTTGCTTGGGGATATTCATTCAGGGAGTTCCACAAAGCTTATCAAACCATCATATCTCAATGAACATGGTGAAAGTTCACAGTTATAATACCCTTGAAGAATATGCAGCTGGGTATAAGGAACGAACAAGCAACCCGTATGATAAAGTTAGTCCTCCTACAGGTGATGATATGGATTATTTATATCCTAAAGTTAGGCCAAGAGATACTAGTGATTACTAGTCATTCATATGAAAGAGCTAGTATGCTTGGACAAGTAGTACTTAACAAAAGAAATGCCCGGGCACCAATTTATTTGGAACCCCTTAGAGAGAATATTGATTATGCTGAGTTTCCTCAAAGAGATGTCAATAACAGCAGTTCATGGGATCACCATTCATTGACCAAACAATCAATTTCAATGAACCTCTGGATGCCCGATCATTAGTGAGATCAAGCCAAGGTCAGTTTTATGTGGATCCTGGTGATACTAATGTTGAGATGCGAAATGTAAGAGAATTATACTAAGAAAAATTTGGATGTTCCTTGTCATAAAAAGATTCCTCGTAGGCGACTGGATTACCATAGTATCAAGGATGGACATCATATATCCTACGTTGAGAGGTGGAGAGATCACCACAGCATGAACATGAAATGGAAATATTTGGAGCTAGGAAGAAAATTGAATCAGGTGTAATTGGCCCCGATTGTTATCCAGTTAGGTCAGTAAAGAGGAAATACATTTTAGATAAAGAAACAACGGGGCATAAGTCATACAGGTGGGCAGTAAATGGAAGAAAAACATTGCCAGAAATCAAGATTTAGACTGTAGAAATGAGGTGTGGCATGATCAAGACAAAAGTGGCTTACTATCGCCTGAGAGCTTTGAGGATGACAAATGGTTTGGAAAGGCAGAAAAGACATACAGCGGGGACCTTTAGGGTAGAGTTACTAGCGCTGGTAGCTTACACTGCATTGTTTGTCCCAAGAGGTATGTCTCCTTTTTAGTGTTTGAACTTTAAGCTTATGGCTTATTAGTACGAATATAATCCGTTGCCATTTGGATGCTTCAAAATGTCACATGTTCTGAACTTTTTTAACTAGATTATAATCGCTTCGGTGAAATTGGGTTGCATGCAGAATCAAGTATGGTTCTAGTTGAATCACTATCTGGTTCTCTCTCATTTCGAGAAAACAGCTACATCTGGCCATTACGTTGTTCAAGAATCATGTTCCATAAATTTTATTTTGAATTCTCGAATTAGTAGCTTGTTTGGATTATTATTATTAAATGGAATTACAAATTATGTTGATGCTCAACTTATGACACGGGCCCAAAAAAAATCGGGAAATATTTACATTCTCCCTGCCAATTATTCAGTTCTTATTATGTAGAACTCATAGGATATTGTTTGATCAGGTGAATTGTGGGAATGGCCCAGCAGAACCATAATATTATAACATATATTCTGTAACTTCTATGAGGATGGTCAAATCTTTGTTGCTTCAACCCATTTTTATGCTTGGGTCAAATCAATATCAAATTCTTGAAAGCCTACCTTTCTTTTCTCGATTTTCCTTGAACTTAATCGGATTACATGAAGTTTCAATTGAGGGTTTGGTTTGAATGATCAAACTGGTCAAAAACTATTTTAAAATAATAATAATAATAATAATAATTTTGAGTGTGAAATAGTAGGCTGGAAATACATTGGTAGTGCTCTATTTCTCCTGGAAACCTGATCAGAAAATAGAAAATATTTATGTGCAGGGTACTCCTCTCAGAAAATAGAAGCACTATAGAAAAACGTATCTGTAATTTTTCTTGAACTTCAGCTATAAGCGCTATCCTACTTTGAACTGATGGAAGCAAAATGAGTTGAATTTGAGGCAGAGAAGGTGTTTGGAGTTGTTCAAGGATTATGATGTCACGATTTTATATCACGCGGGAAAGGCCAATGTGGTGGCCGATGCCTTGAGTAGAAAGTCGGCCAGTATGGGCAGTTTTGCTTATATTCCGGTCGGCGAGAGGCCACTTGCTTTGGATGTTCAGGCTTTGACCAATCTGTTTGTGAGGTTGGATATTTCTGAGCCTAGTCGGGTATTAGCTTGCACGGTCGCTCATTCTTCGTTGTTGGAGCGTATCCGTGATCGACAGTTTGATGATCCCCATTTATGTGTCCTTAGAGACACGGTGCAGCATGGAGGTTCCAAGCAGGTTACCTTAGGTGATGATGGAGTTTTGAGATTTCAGGGTCGAGTTTGTGTGCTTAATGTGGAGGGGCTTCGGGAGTTGATTTTAATGGAGGCCCATAGCTCCAGGTATTCTATTCATCCGGGCGCCACGAAGATGTATCAGGATCTGCGACATCATTATTGGTGGCGTAAAATGAAGAAGGATATAGTTGCGTACGTGGCTCGGTGTTTGAATTGCCAGCAGGTTAAGTGTGAACATCAGAGGCCTGGTGGATTATTTCAGAGGATTGAGCTTCCCGAGTGGAAGTAGGAGCGGATCACTATGGATCGTTGTTGGACTTCCGCAGACTCAGAAGAAGTTCAACGCAGTTTGGGTCATTGTTGATAGGCTGACCAAATCAGCGCATTTCATTCCTGTGGCAATCTCCTATTCATCCGAGAGGTTAGCTGAGATGTATAACCGAGAGATTGTTCGCCTTCATAGTGTGCCAGTATCTATCATTTCGGACCGGGGTACGCAGTTTACCTCGCGTTTCTGGAGGGCAGTTCATCGAGAGTTGGGCAGCAGGTTGAGTTAAGTACAACATTTCATACTCAGACGGACGGACAGTCTAAGCGGACTATTCAGATATTGGAAGGATATGCTCCGAGCTTGTGTTATTGACTTTGGAGGTTCGTGGGATCAGTTTTTTTTCCATTAGCAGAGTTTGCCTACAACAACAGCTACCAGTCGAGTATCCAGAGGGCTCCTTATGAGGCTTTATATGGTAGGCAGTATCGATCTCCGGTTGGATGGTTTGAGGTGGGGGAGGCTCGGTTGTTGGGTACAGATCTGGTTCAGGAGGTAGTGGACAACGTCAGAATCATTCAGGATAGGCTTCGTACAGCTCAGTCTAGGCAAAAGAGCTATTCAGATCGCAAGATATGAGATGTGACTTTTATGGTTGGTGAGCGGGTATTGCTCCGAGTGTCGCCTATGAAGGGCGTGATGAGATTTGGGAAGAAGGGCAAGCTTAGCCCTAGGTACATGGTCCGTTTGAGATTCTTGATCGAGTGGGAGAGATGGCTTATAGACTTGCATTGCCGCCGAGCTTATCTGCCGTGCATCTAGTTTTTCATGCGTCTATGCTCCGGAAATATTACGGCGACCCATCTCATGTGTTAGATTTCAGCACCGTCCAGTTGGACAAGGATTTGTCTTATGAGGAGAAGGGGTAGCTATTCTAGACCGGAAGGTTCATCGATTGTGGTCGAAGAGTTTTCCTTCTGTTCGTGTTCAGTGGAGAGGTCAGCCTCCTGAGACATCGACCTGGGAGTCCGAGTCCGATATGCAGAGCCGTTATCCACATCCTTTTCCCGACTCAGGTACTTCCTTCTTCTGTCAGTTCGAGGACGAACAGTTGTTTTAGAGGTGGAGAATGTGACGACCCAAAGGGTCATCACTTGTTTTTATATTGAATTCAATGTTTGAGGCTTAAAAACCTCCTTTTTACCTCAGCTCGATTTGCATGTGCAGTCTGTATAATTTTTCAGAATGTTTTTAGTAGACGGACCTGTATAAGTGTTTTGTTAGTTCAAGTAGGTCTGTATCGTGATTTTGGACTTGGGCGTATGCCGGAATTAAATTTTGTGGTCCCGAGCTCAAATTATAGTCTTTTAATAAATAAAAAGATGTAATGATAACTTGTTCACCAATTATTCAATTTGAACTAAACTCGGATTCCTCAAATCCTATCATGACGAAGTCCAACCGCTGTACAAACTCCTCTCTTTCCCGATCTATAACCTTAACTGATCCCTTCGAAGGAGTTCGCCATTACTGGCGGCTTCGCATTGCTCTCATTTTTGTGTGCGAGATTATCTACACTTTGAACCTCAACCTCATTCCAGGCTTTGATGTATCGTCTTTGTCCGAGAAAAGATCATCAAGTTTTAAACCACTAGAACCTCAAGCTGTTCCGAGGAAAAAAAAACATTTTAATTTAGGCTAAGTGTTATAAAGGGCGTTTCTCAAATGTAAGAGTCACATTGTTGGAATGAGTTTTATCACCCTCACAGAAACAACCTACTACTGGAAATTTCAAGCCAATTACACATTTTGGTCAAAATTTCCAAAAACGTTCTGTTGAAAATCGACGTACTATAGTCTATTTCATTCAACGACCAAGATGTTCTTTTTGGCTACTTATTGGAGTTAGCCTTCATCTTCTTCAACAGAAGTTTGCCTCTGTGCATCGTTCCAGCAAACGACAGGGAGACTGATTTATCGGAAAATATAATAGAAGGTTTTGAAATTCTGTCGATATCGGAGTTGCTGGAATTTATATTTCAACATTGAAG
>MCJB01001954.1:19055-31349 GCA_002018475.1 Nicotiana obtusifolia
AAGAAGGAGAAGGCGAAGGAGAAAGAGAGGTTGAAGGAGTAGGAGGAGGAGGAGGAGGAGGAGTAGGAGAGGAAGAAGGAGAAGCAGGAGAAGGAGGAGAAGCAGGAGGAGGAGGAGCAGGAGCAGGAGGAGGAGAAGGAGAAGAAGAAGAAGAAGAAGAAGAAAACAAAAGAGGAGAAGAAGGACTGAAGTTGTTTAAACAGTGGGTACAGGTTAAAACTTTTTTAAAAAGTGGGTATCGCCTCGTGCATTTTTTACCTGTTATTTTCTCTAATATTTTTTAAAATGGGCCAAACACGGATAAGATCCATGTTATCAACTAAAAAAATGGATAACGCTGAGTTTAACTTTACATTTGCAAATACTTAAATTGGGAGTTCCTCAAGTTTGGGACAGTAGGAAATCTCTAAAAAGTGATCATATTCAAGAAACCATGGATAACCCATTTGCTATCCTTATCAAATATGGGTCGGATAGAATAATTTATCCATTTTGTATTACCCGTCTTTAACTCGCTCATATCCAACCCGACCCACCCATTTGCCACCCCTACTTGTGACATTCAGTTCCAGCAAGATGAAATTTGTTATGGTACTTGCAATATCAAGAAGGTACTAAAACTTCATCCGTATCTCAAGGACTTCAATTTATTAATAGGTAGATGCACCAATGTACTCTATGATTTTCAGTTATTTTTGTAAGAATATAGCAAGTTTAACATACAATGTTTTTCACATGCACAAGGCCACTTTAACTTCAAAAATCTGCGGGAGAAATGCATTTGCTTTGTTCATCTATAATATAACTAGGATAGAGAAAAGTATTCTGACGGGAAAAGATAGAGAAATGAACCATCATTTAGAGAGTGGCTCCACATTACAGTACACAAGAAAATAGTTCAAAACAGTACCTACAACAATTAAATGCAAAACCAGGACAGAGTAAAAGACCATATTACTTGTTAAAACCAATGCCCAGCAACAAATGGTATTAACTGAAGCTAAAAGCTCAAAACTACCTCCCTGCAGAATCTGAACAGTCTGAATTACATTATGTGGATTGTGAAAAGAAATCAAAACGGAAAACTGAATACAGGAAGCATCTGCCTATGGTCGTGGCTTATGTCTGTGCATTCCAGTAGCTATTTCAATATTGATACAAAAATGAAGGAAAAAATGAATGAATATCAACTTCATATATTAGCAAAAACAATAAATAAACAATACTAAGCTTGGTCTATACAACCTAATGTTGCTTCTACTCTTGTTAGTTTCCTTTCCCTTCATCTTCATTTAGGATGCGATTGCGAAAATCATTGACCATGAGGGGCAGCCCCTCGCGCAAGGGTACTTTGGGCTCCCAGTTTAGTAATTCCTTTGCTTTGCTGATATCTGGTTTCCTCTTGTGAGGATCATCAGCTGTGTTAGCTCTGAACTCAATAGTAGCACTTGGATCAATCACTTCTTTGACCACCTGTATTCCCAAGGACAATGACTTAGAGTTATTTGATAACATAACTCGTAGTTGAACCAGGTAATTTCTAAGACATTAGATAAAGTTTGTAGTCGAAAACCTAGTGCACTGAGTACTACTTCAAACGGACTGGACTTATTCACTGAAAACCAAAAATGGTGGATAACACTGTATGTCCAGTCAACCATAAGTTTATACTGACAAGACAACAATATACTATACGCTTTTCAACATAATTATGATTTGTTTCTTATATTGAAAACGTTTCCACTAAGCATGGATAAGATTAGACGCCCGATCAACTAACACTATAAATCAGTGTTCTATACTCTTTTACATCACTATTGGTTTTCTTATATAAAACACCTGTTTCTCAAGAAGCATATAATGTATAGTAAAATTACATATTGCTCCCTTCATCCTAATTTACATGACAGTTTCCATTTAGGTACACCCCAAAATGCTTGACTACATTCAATCTTTAATACAATTTTCACAAGCTTGAAGAATTCAAATTCTTTAAAATATACAAATCATAACTCTAAAGTGATGGTTTCACCATCAAACTGATTTTCAACCATTATTTCGATAACTTCTTCGCGTACCAAAAATACAATTTTTGTCAAATTTAACATTTTATGCTCCGTGTCTAGTCAAATACCGTCAAATAAAGTGGGACGAAAGAGTGCTATTGATATAAAAGGAGCCAATAATTAAATATAAATACGGTATAAGTTCGAGATAAACCAATGTTATAGCAAAACAATAACTATAAAGGAACACAACTTTATCCAGATCAGATAGTGCAGATTTAATATTTTGACACTAGAAAATGTTCAGTGAGTCTTTAAACAACAATTTATAGTTGTATCAAATAGCAACAGACAAAAACAAAAAGCGAATTTTATCTGTAATAAAAGTTATAAAACTGCAATCTATTGAGCAATAATGATAAAATGACAGCAAAAGAAGAAAAAACATGCAAAATCAACAAGCAACAATCACTAAATAGCCCATATAAGTAGCGCGAGAACTATTTGGGAACAGGCAGATATATGCATTACAGCAGAAATCATGGCTTACCTCGGCAAGCTCTAACATGGTGAACTCTCCTGGGTTTCCCAAGTTGAAAGGGCCAATGTGTTCACCCTCCATTAAGGCCATTAATCCATCAACCTTTAATCAACAGAAAGTTATTTGTCTTTAGTATCATTGTTTGCATTCCAACAGAATGATAGACTGTTAAGAATTTTTCAAATATACATAAGCAAAAAGCAAGCTGCCGCATTTGGACTTTTGAATTGGACAAAATTTCCACGACAAATTAATGAATTTGCAAGATATTTAAAATGAGATGTAAAATAATCGGATAATGCACATGTAAAAAGCTTGCATGTGCAAATATGTATATATTTATAAGTAAGAAATGTTCCGGATACTAGATGGTTATACCAAAAAAACGTTCCTTGTTTCTTCTAAACCAGCTCCTAACAGGAAATAGCAACAATCACCACTAACTAATCTTTGTAGACCAGGCAAATATCCATGCTCTTTTAGTTTGGCAAGACCATAATATTCCACTGTTAGCATCTCCTATGTTTTTTGAGATTATCTACCAACTTTGAACCCTTGACTTAGTAGTTTGGAGAGAACTCCCCCAACCACTATGAACAAGGATGGCCGGTGATAGCATCTCCTATATCATTAGACAAGTCATTGTGTTAACGGAAGGCCAATATATTAAGGAATCCTTCACAAGGTATTCCATTGCAACTAATCGATTTGTACTTTCTCAACCAACGGTATAGCAAAGATTTTTAGTCTTCTAGAGCATTGTTTCATTTCTAAAGCTTCTTTCCAGACATATTACAACTTAGAAATAAATCCACATTAGAAAGTTGCACTTGTCAGGTGAATATCTAGTGCACTCAAACTCATGGTCTGCAAAGTGATTCTCACACTAATGCATGTTAATTCACTGGATTTCATTGGCCAAATGCATAGACAGCCCCCTGAAATTGTCCAAATATTTCATCTAGCCATCTACACTAAGCCTATGATTACTTGAACACCCCACCTCTACTCGAACTGTGTCACTTAAACACGTCTTGCTGACATGGCACGTGAATGTTAAAAACAGTGCTCATATGGACTAACGGTAAGAAATAGACTCCCTCCCTCATTCTATAGGCGATCCCCCTCATTTATCTTCTTCTCTCAAACTCATATTCTACCGTTTTTTCAGACCATAGATTCAGAAGCGACAGAAATATTTATACTCCTATCCAACACATCCAAAATCATGATTGATTAGCTATTCCCAGATTCCGGACTAAGTTAACTGATTGGATTTAAAATCAGGGAAATGATAAAGTTGTGGCTGCCGGGCACAGCTAATGATATGTTTTGATAACCCCTCTATTTTTAACTAAACATTTGATTCCTATGATACAGTAGAAATGACTGGAATAGAACTTCCAAGCATTTCCATGACCCCATTTAGTCTCTTAACATTTTAATGAAAGCAATATCTTCTCTTAATTCAGGTTGGATTCTCCGAATCAAACTACAAAGCATCCCCTTGGTGATGCTAAACAGCATATAATCACAACTCAGGAGCTGCCCACCGTAAGATTCTTGGAGAAGATTTCTTCATCAAAAAAAAAAAGATTCTTAGAGTAGATATTTTTTTTTTCTAAAGAAGCTAGACAGTCCAGTAAAAAAATGATGGTAGATAGATGTCATCACTCTGTAATAGAAAAGCAAAGATCTTTGAGTAAAACCATTTACTTCTTTGACCATCACTGCCCCCACCATAAGATTCTTGGAGAAGAATCTTTTTATTATAAAAAAAAGAAGCAAGATGCTCGAGTAAAAACCATGATATTACATAGATGTTGTCACTATATAATATAAAAGCAAAGATCTTTGAGTAAAACCATGTACTTCCCCCATCCGATTTTTGTTTGACCTACTTTTCATTTTAGTCAGAGGTGTAAAGACTTGCATCTTTCCCAAATGGAGAAAATGTCAAAGGCTCAAAATGTCAAACTTACATATTATATTGACATTGCGTTATAACATCTTGCATAAGAGGAGAAACCTTTACACTCTTCCATATCTTCAACTAATACTGGATTATGCAAGCTCAAACCTAATAGCTTGTTCAAACTTTATCCACTTAATATCTGCTAGCCAAACTAGGTAGGTAAACTGGGACTAAGGGCACAGTGTCTTCCAAAAAATGGTAAAAAATTTTGTCCACTAAATTAAGCAAGTTAAAGAAGAGGGCATATGTCACGACCTAAGTCCATATCACGTATTGTCCGACTTGTCCCAACAGACCTCACCGATTTGTCCCTTGGGCTATACCATCTTCGATCCCAAGCGCGTGTACTATGTGAACGTGTGTTATACCTTATAAAGCTCTTCACTTTCCTCTCCCATTCCAATGTGGGGTACGCCTAAGGTGTCATGCACCCCTCAGAAGCTTGCCGGCCTAAAAGCATGCCAGTCCTGCTTGACCCTTCCTCGTCGGCTTACCCTCTGTCATGGGGCGTCACAGCACATAAATCTATTTGCTGCCAGATTTAGAATTTCACCTTACAAGCTCTTTTGCAACATAGAATAATCGATGTTGCTTAAAGTAAAAAATAATTGGCTCAACTAGGAAGAAATGTCGATATTGGCTATAACATACATCATCATTTTCTAATTTTTTGGAATGATTTACATTTCTAAGAGCTTAAATCAAGTTTTGCTACCTAACTCAGCAACTACCCACCTACTACTTCCCCACCTTTCAGTCTTTAACTAATATCGTCTACTACATGCATCTACCCCTTCTAGATCCTTCTATATGCACTGAAGATAACGACGGCATAGTAGGCAGCGACATAAAAATGGAAAGGTAGCTAGTTAAAATGACATACCAAATCAGATACATACTGAAAGCTTCGTGTCTGCTTCCCATCACCATAGACTGTCATTGGTTGCCTGCGGATGGCCTGCAAACATGGTTTTAGAAAGAGATTTACAAATTTGGTTTAGCACTGATGTTGGTATAAGCTGAGATGGCAAACCTGGGAAACAAAGTTGCTGACAACACGTCCATCATCGAGACACATGCGAGGTCCATATGTATTGAAAATTCGGGCAATACGCACCTGCATATAATATTACAGGTTGTGAATTCTGGGTCATCTATGAAATACGATATCAATTACTGCTTATAGTCTTGTTTTAATGTGGCAAGCCATAAAGTTGGAAGAGATAGAGTTAAATGTCATGTCATAAATAGAAAACTGATTAGGATAGATTCTTAAATTAGAAAGAGTACATCTGGAACTAGAAAAAGCCTCCCTGTTATTGTCTATATTTCGTACGCTTCCATGATCATAATAAAGAAGAGTTTTTTCAAGGTTTCACAATTTAGAACTGCAAAAATTATTTTTCGTGACTTAAAATACAAGCAGCTTCCCAAATTTATGAATAGAAGAGTTCACTCATTGCTTCAACCAGAAGAGTTGTTTCACCACCACACTAAGTATTCATTTCACATAGAAAGCTAACGCCTTCAGAATGGAAAGCTCATTCAAATGCACATGAGCATTCAGCACATCACATGTCATAATAATCAGTACTAAGAAACACAAATCTTTCATTACCTCAACCCCAGCACCACGATGGTAATCCATAGTCAAGGTTTCAGCAGTTCGCTTTCCCTCATCATAGCAGCTCCTAACACCTAGATATTTCAAGACGCTCAAACGTCACTAAAATCCATCAGACATACTACCTTACCAAAGAAAAACCAGAAAAAAATTATTGAGGCTGCTGCGCACCTATTGGATTCACATGTCCCCAATATGTTTCCTTTTGCGGATGCTCAAGTGGATCACCATAAACCTCACTTGTACTAGTAAGCAAGAACCTCGCACCAATTCTCTTGGCAAGGCCCAACATGTTAAGAGTACCCATCACATTGGTCTTGTAATCATAGTTAAGGATCTCAAATAGATCCAATCAAATAAATAATAAAATACCAATTAAACATGCACGGAATTCCTTAACATGTTAAGTAGTGCAAAAAAAAGAATTTTTACACTGTCAGGCTACTTAAAAGGCCAAATTGATGGTCAAGCATTCTACTTAAAAGCCACATCATAGCAAACTTTCTATGATAAGCATGGATTAGCAACCTGCAACAATAAGAGTATCCATCATATTTGTCTTGTAATTACAGTTAAGGATCTCAAATACATCCAAATTAACAAAGATAATAGAACGCCAATTAATGAATTAAAAAAAAAGGCAGCCTGGTGTACTAAGCTCTCTCTATGCGCGGGGTTCGGGGAAGGGCCGCACCACATTGGTTTTTATGTATATAGCCTTACCTTGTATTTTTACAAGAGGTTTTTTCGGTGGCTTGAACCCGTAACCTCCTAATCACATGGCTACAACTTTTACCGTTGCGCCAACGCTCACCAATTAAACATGCATGAAATTCCTTAACAGGTTAACACTTATCGGGTTTAACTTTTATGCACGATAGTACAAAGAATATTTACACTATCAGGCTACCTAAAAGTCAATTATAGATAACTTTCTATAGCAAGAATGAATTACTAACCTAGAAAGATGGTAAATGACCTATTATAGCCCGTAAAACGTAAAATTACACTGATAGTATAAAAGTATTTTCCACTGTCTGTGTATATAACTTGAATCCATAATTAACACAATATAAACAAAATAATGATGTGGAAAAGGATATAATAGTTTTGACAGGATTATACTTGTAATGAACAGGAGAAGCAGGGCAAGCCAAGTGGTAGATCTGATCCACTTCTAACAAAATAGGCTCAACAACATCATGTCTAATTAACTCAAATCTATGATTCCCAAAATGATGCATCACATTTTCTTTCCTCCCAGTAAAAAAATTATCAATCACAATAACATCATCACCTCGTTTAATTAACTTATCAACCAAATGACTCCCTACAAAACCGGCCCCACCAGTCACCACAATTCGCATGCGTTTTTTTCCTATCCCAACTGGGACCCGCCCCGTCTTATAAGTCGTCGTAACGGATGATGTCTGGGTTAAGGGCACGGATTCGGAAACATGAAATGATGAATTGGGGATTGGAGAAGATGGGTTTAGGTTGGGTTGGAGAATGAAAAATGTTGAACCAATGAGAATGCCAACTAAGATGAAGAGAAGGCGTTGTTCTTTAAGAAGATAATTAATGGATCTAGGTAGAGATCTGGGGTGTTTGAGAGGCTTTGGGGAAGAAGGTGGGGTTGTATTTTGTGACATTGGCATTTCTTCATCTCTTCTGTGATTCATACTTGATTGTGTGTGCAATTTCATGGCTTTGTGTTCTTCTTCTTCTTATATTGGGTGAGAAAAATTTTCAGGTTTTGGGGTGAAGAATGAAGGGATTTGTAAAGTGGATTGAGAGTGTTTATGGATTGGAATGTTTCAGGTAGAAGCATAGTTGGTTGTTTTCAGAGTCAGAAAAGGCAGCTTCAAAGTCTGCAATGGTTGAGACTTAGAGCGGTTGCATCTTTCTTATAGAAAGGGACGTTTATAAGCTTTAACTAAATATATATACTGGCCTATTGCCCGGATATAAGACCAATTTCCCTATTTTTTTAAGAATTAATCCAAATAGTCCGTGAATATATAATATATATAATTTATATGGGTATTGTTATATAAATAACCAATCAAATTTAATATTTACTAATTTTAGCCGTTATATATTAATTATATATAAATTATGCATATATTATATATCCGTCGGCTATTTTTAATTTATAAGATTAGGTGAGCAGCTATTTTAGTTTGTGTATAATTAATGTATACCGGCTAGAAAAATAAATAATAAATTTGACCAACTATTTGTATAATACTCCGCTTTTTTTTAATGGCATGGTGTGCTCGTCTTGGGTTCATTTCGATTATTTCATCAAGTATTATACCATCCCTAGTAGAGATAGCAGGTAATTTTATTTGTTAGGGCTTGAACAGAAAATAATTATTTTATATTTTCTTGTTGTGCTAAATTTAAAAATAAGACCTTATAGTTCTCTTCATACTTTATTGACCAACGAGCTGTACTGTAAATTTAAAGTGTTTTAAAGAACTGTTCCGACGCTTTTTAGAAGCTATACTAATAGAAAACTATTTCCAAAAAATGTCCAAAAGGAAATATGTTGACAATCACCAGAGAATGCGAAGAGGTATTTATTTAAATTTAAAAAATAAGAGGGTATTGTGTTGTAGCTCAAGAAACATGAAGGGGGTAAAGTGGAATTTTTCAGTTTATGCAATGCTTTTGGTGATTTTTCAATTTTCTTGAGATGTGTTATGATCTACAGTAGTTTAGGGCCGTTTAGAGAACTTCAACAGTGATTATTTCATTTTGCCCAATAACTTTTTATGGTTAAGAAGTTTTTTTAATCTCATTCAATGGGTGCAGTGCAGGGGATATATTATTTATCCTTATTTAAAAGTTTAAAGTGATTAAGTGCAATTTGTTCTTTCACATACCCAAAAAAGCTTTCATAAACATTTTTTTTGGGAAAAAGTATCTACATAAACCTCTATGCTGCCCTACCTTTTCAAGTCTCAAGCAACATGGTTTCTAATAATAATTCTTTTAGATGCAAATATTATATGTAGAAACGGATATGTAATTTGAACTCTGTGGGTTAGTATTCGATATTTTATCATATTCTATTAAATTTACTAAATTCAAAATCTATTATTTTGTCGTTATTAAAAATCATCTTATCCCTTTATCTGGCTATAATTACTATTTGTTGTGTCTGTCTCTTTTAAATTTTTTTTGAGCCGAAGGTTTATCCAAAACAGTACATCTATCTTCACAAAGGTCGGATTAGGGTATGCGTATATTCTATCCTTTCCAGACCCTATTTTGTGGGATTTAAGTGAATGTATTATTGTTGTTATTGTTATATAGAATTCGAACAAAAATGATTGAGTTCGAATAAACCCGTATCTTCTTTGCTGCATCTGCCCTTACTATATGGTCAATGCGATCAATCCTTGACACTATTACCACATGTTCATGATTATGTTTGAAGGTAGAATAGCACTCTTCACTCCATAATAATCAAAGAGGGTACAGGCTCTAGCTTAAGTTTGAAGATAGCAATTGCCTCGATGGGGAAAAGCCTTGCTTCATGCAAAAGCTTGTAAGTTCATTGATGAGTACGGTAATACTAAACTTTTTATTATAATCTATAAACTGGACCCACGACATCTTAAAATAGGACAGAAAGAACAAAACCATTTTAATTTTGTATTATGCATTAATCTATATCTATATATTATTAAAAGGAGAGGAAAAAGTCTTCTTCTTAAATTAAGTGGCAGCCTACAAAAAAATCACAAAGCATAAGTAGTTAATATTAGTTATTCAGTTAATAATTAGTTATTAGTTATTATTTTTGAATTTAAATAGCTACAAAATAATAAAATAGAATATTTTATAATAAAAACAAAAATTAAAAAAGAAATTAAAAGGAGAGGAAAGAGCCCTCTCTTTAAGTCAAGTGGCAGCATAGAAAAAAGGCACATGATATAATTAGTTAATAATTAGTTATTTAGTTAATAATCGGTTATTAGTTATTATTTTTGAATTTAATCCATATATTATTAAAAGTAGAATAAAAAGCCTTCTCCTTAAGCCAAGTGGCAACCTAGAAAAAAATCACAAAGCATAAGTAGTTAATAATTAGTTATTAGTTATTATTTTTGAATTTAAATATCTATAAAATAATAAAATAAAATATCTATATATTATTAAGAGGAGACAAAAAATCCCTCTCCTTAAGCCAAGTGCCAGCCTAGAAAAAAGCCGCATCGCGTAAGAAAATAATAACTAGTTATTATTAGTTATTATTTTTGAATTTAAATATCTATAAAATAATAAAATAAAATATTTTACAATAAAAACGAAAATAAAAAATTATCCATACAAATTGGAAAGTAGTTTCAAGTTGGAGTTCTTAAATTATTTCAAAATAAAAAACTATATTAGAAAAAATAAAAAATTACCAATTTAAAATTTCTTCTTTTTAATAATTTTGTTTTTGTTTTTAATTTTTTTTATTTATTCAGAAAATATTATTGAGAATAAAATAATAAAATAAAAAATGTGTATCTTCTATCCATATCTATCTGTATATTATTAAACGGAGAGGAAAAATCATTCTCCTTAAGCTAAGAGGCAGCCTAAAAAAAAATCACAAAGCATAAGTAGTTAATAATTAGTTATTTAGTTAATAATTAGTTATTAGTTATTATATTAAAATTTAAATATCTACAAAATAATAAAATAAAATAATTTTATAATTAAAAAAATTAAAAAATAAATTAAAAGGAGAGAAAAAAGCCCTTTCTTTAAGCCAAGTGGCAGGCTAGCAAAAAGGCATATTACATAAGTAGTTAATAATTAGTTATTTAGTTAATAATCAATTATTAGTTATTATTTTTGAATTTAAATATCTATAAAATAATAAAATAAAATATTTATAATATTTCCGAAAATTAAAAAAAATGTCCATTCAAATTGAAAAGTAGTTTCAAGTTGGAGTTTTTAAATTATTTTAAAATAAAAACTAAAATAAAAAAATAAAAAACTGCCAATTTAAAATTTTTTTATTTTTTTGAATAATTTTTTTTCTTTTTAAAAAAGTTTATTTATTCATAATATATTATTGAGAATAATAGAATAAAATATATTATTATAAAATATGTATCTTCTATGACATTATAAAAAGAAAGTAGCATACAAAACTTTAAATCTTCTATATATTATTAAAAGGAGAAGAGAAAGCCCTCTTCTTAAGCCAAATGGCAGCCTAGAAAAAAAACCACATGGCACAAATAGTTAATAATTAGTTATTGGTTATTATTTTTGAATTTAACTATCTATAAAATAATAAAATAACTTTTGTTACAATAAAAACGAAAATTAAAAAAAAAAATTGCCCATTCAAATTGGAAAGTAGTTTCAAGTTGGAGTTTTAAAATTATTTTAAAATAAAAAAATAAAATTACAAAAATAAAATAATGCCAATTTAAAATTTTCTTTTTTTAAAATAATTTTTAATTTTTAATTTAAAATTTATAGCATAACAAAAAAATTATTCAATGACTATACTCTCTTTAATTTAATAGAGATTTTATTCATTAAAATTTGAATAATATTATTGAGAACAATAGGATAAAATTTATAATAAAAAAATATTTCAAAAGTAATAAAATGTATGTCTTCTATGATATTACAAAAAGAAAGTTGTGTGACAAAAATATTAAACACAAAGTAACATGCTAATAAAAATTTCTATTAACAATGCAATTATATTAAAATATATGTATTCTATGATATTACAAAAAGAAAGTAGTTGGTTGATTGCTTGATTTAAAAAGATTTTGTTTACATGTCACCACAATTCCTTGGCGCCCTAGAACAGCCTTGTTGTCGATCATCTATCCTAACTGCTGCTACGATTCCTTCAACAAGATGATATCTCACATCAGACAAAGGGAATGAGTAAAGCTTTAAGCTCTCAGAAAAGGTTTAAACTTCATCCATTCTTTGCTAACTTGTCAGGCACCCCGCTAGCTTCCCTTAATAGCTAGTCATTTGAACCAAAATCAAGAAATTCATCAGTTAACCTTAGGTTGAAATAAAGCTGTGGCCCACCGCGGGCCTGGCCTAACGGGCTTGGCGGGCCTGGGCCTGAGGCGGGCTTGGGCCTAGCGGTCCCGGGCCT
>MCJB01001955.1:0-13588 GCA_002018475.1 Nicotiana obtusifolia
GCCCATTTCTTATGGACAATGGGCTATATCCAGTACAAATCAGTCAACTTGTTTACAAAGCTTAGCCATTAACAGATCTAGCCCAATTCATTCAATGTGATTCTATTTATAACTATATCTCTTGGTTTTATAGAAAGAATCTCATTTTTTGGTCGTAATACTAAACTCTTAATAACAAGAAGTTATGCATTTCACATCTTATGACAACTGTTTCGGATAACAAAGATCAGCAACCAATTTCAATATCAATTTCCCAAGATGGCTATATTTGAAAGCACAATCCAGTGATACAAGTTTAATTATATATACTGCCCGAGATTCATGCTGACAGTGTATGTCAAATTTCATTGCCAATTCTAAATGACAACATTCATGTTCAGACTAACATCTATGAAATAGTACTATGCATCTCGTTAATTTCAAAGACAGAATTAAATCCTCTCATAAGGACTGTCCGAGAAGTGGTTGCATTTTGCAGTTACAATTTCACTAACCATTAAGCTGGCTTACAGCACTAATACAGATGCCATATTACAAACTAGTAAAATGAGCATGAACTGATTGTATAGCAGTAACACAGGAAAGGAAACACACTTTGGACAGAAAATAAGTCCATTTTTTTATCCAGTTTTATGAGCAAATATCTTGAGCACAAGGAGTAAACTAGACAGAATAATATTAAATGCATATTATCACTAAATCAAGGAAATAAACAGTGCTTTTCATATGAACGTTTAGGCAATAGGCATTTTTGTTCTGGATGGCGAACTAAATTATAACTATATGGTACTCACTTATACCCACTGTTTGTGATGAATTTATCATGTAGCAGCAAACACATTCATAGACATGACCATCTTTGTACTGTAGCGACTTTCAGACAACCATTCATAATGAACTAACCTAAACTATGTAACTCCAGCGTTCAATTTCAGAACATGTGCTATCACTTCAGAATATTGGCCACGTCTTAAATTGCCGAGGTCAGCCTAGATTTGATTTTAGCAACCTTGGATATAGCTAGTAATGATAGGCTTTCCTGTTTGATATTGTGATTCATACGAGCTGATTACAGTTAAACTTACAATTTAAACATAGACTCCTTAAGTATTTCGACCTCTTTATTGTTACCAACAGATGCATGTGCGCCACTGCCTACTTAGTGACGGAACATATCGAAGTCAGTGAAACCAAACCAGCATACAAGCAAGATAGTATTGTTTTAATGGATCCCAAAGTAGACTGGCAGCAATGGAGAATAGACGAGCAAAGCATTCAGAGAAGAGAATAAGTAAGGAAACGACAATAACCCTCTAACGAAGTCAAAACAACTTATTGCTTATGAACTAATAACTCAAACGAGGTAAACAAATCTCAACGAAAGATAATATGTGTAACAACAAGCTGGAATGACAGAATTTTATACATATTTCTGCACGATTACAAACGAAATCAGAACATACCTACGTAATGTGAATGCTCTAAACAAACTTCGGCAAGGCGAGCAGCAAACTAACAACAGCTCCGAATCGGCACAGCTTCAAATGAATCCCAGGCTCTATGGGTTCCTCTCCTCTCCTCTTTTTCTTTCACTCTTTTTCTGTTTTTTTTTTTTTTCCTTTTCAATCTCTGTCTCTATGTTTCTAAAAAAAATTCAAACCTAAACGATTCGTTTTTCTCCTCTCTCTCTGTTTTTGTCTTTCTTTTTCTTTAAATTTTCCAGAAAAATTCCCCCCTTTGCAAACAAAACTCCAAATATATATAAGGTCTCCCAAAACCCTTTTCCCCAAGAAACCCCGGAAAAAAAAAACAGAAAAACAAAAGAAAAAATCCCAAACCTTTTTTCATCCGAGAATCAAACGAATCTTCTTTTTGAAACCGAATCGGGACAGATGGAAGGCGAGGATCAGTTGAGAATTGATCCACAGTCCCCATTTGACCCGAAAATGGTCCCAAATACGCCAAAACCCTCGAGTGTACGTGTTTTTGTCAGGGTTTGTTAGGGCTAGAGTACGTGGGGAGAAGGGGGAGGACCACGGACGAGTTGGGGTTTCAACTCGAGTTTGGACTATTTCCGGAGGAAGGGTCGGCGGATGGAGGGCTGGGCAGAGTAGGGTGCGGCGGTGGTGTGTTTGGGCGGAGGAAAAGATTACGTTTAGGGTTTAGTTTAGGAAGCTTTTATATTTAGGTTAGGATGATTCTGGGCCGTTGATCTCGTTGAGATCAACGGTCCAGATTAAAAGAAAAAGAAAGTGGATTGGGCTTGACCGGGTAAGGGTTTATTTGGGTTAAATGATTTGGGCTGGTTTAATTCTAGCCCAATCCGATTTTCCTCTTTTTTACTTATACTCCTTAATTATTTATTTTAAACTCTCTTTTTTAATTTTAAAAACTATAATACTTAGCAACTAAAATCTTAATTTGTTTAAAATGTGACATTAAACTAAATTAAGTATTTATAAAATTACCATAATGCTAGACTCTATGATTTAAACATTAAAACTAAAAGAGTGTAAAAATACACTATTTTTATGATTTTCCAATTTTATGAAATCAACAATTACTAACTTAGTCCTAAAATATGTAAGACAAAACCTAAATGCAATGCATGATATTTTTGAGTTTTTTCATGAATTAATTAGTTAACAATTGAGTAATTAAACACCTAATAAAATTCTAACATGACTAATACTTAATTAAAAATTATTTAATAATTTTTATAAAGGTATTTCGGGTACGGTAAAAATCACGTGCTCACAGTCACACTTTTTGATAATGAGTAAAGTTCAGTCACTATATTTATATATGAAACTAGCCCTATAGGTTTTCCAGTTCTTTGGTGAAGCTTACCTAATTAAAATTTTACCTGTGTCGGTATAATGAATATGTACGTCCGCCTATTTATATTCCCTACATCTATCTTTCAGAAAATTACAGATGATGACTTGAGAGTACTTGTATCAGATGAAGTTTTCCAGCCTCAAGTTTCCTGGCAACTTGGAGACGTACATGTACATGCAAATACTATTTCATGTATTTTTGCAAGTCTAATCTCACTTAGTTGTGTATTGAAAAGGAATTAATGTTTACTTAATTCAAATGATTTGCTGTTTAATGTACAGATTACCTGTGGAAGTATTGGCCGCACTACAGCAAGTGTTAAGCTTATTGACAGTGATGGTCAAGAGCACACTGCCACTTCTGTTGGAACAGGACCTGTTGATGCAGCGTACAAGGCAGTTGACCTCATTGTAAAGGTTTTTAATGAAGCTGAAAACTCATTAATGTTTGTATCTTGTCACACTAGTAGGATAGATAATTTAAGTTTTATATACGTTGAAGGTATAAAAATATTTACTCAATCAGAGCGGTTACAAAATAACTGTAGATAATTCTATTAGTAACTTATACTAAATGATAAGCGTACGTAGTAATTTCAATGTAAATAGTTCTGGAGACTTGCGAATTTCTTCTTGATGAAACGGATTTGCAGCAATTACGATTTAATTCACCGGTCGTCAGATATCCCCACCATACACCCGAACTCCCTTAATGCACATCCTAAAAATCCTCTTCTAAGATGCAGAGGATTTTCTTTGTTTGCAAACTCTAGCCGCCATATCTTGGTGGGAAACACTGTCTCTTCTAATATTTATAATGGTGTATTTATATGTTATAAATAGAATTTAGGAGAATGGCAAGTTAACGGGCTTATTAGCACTTTTTATGAATGGATCCAACCGAATAGCGATATTCCGACAATTAGTTAAGTAAGCTGCTATAGCAAGTCAAATATCACTGATTGAGTAAAAACTCTTTCACATAGCAGTGAATATAAACTAAATCCTTTAGTTACTGCTAGCAATTTTGTAGGTATAATTTCTTTGTTTGGTAAAAACATCTATGAAACTTTTGTTTTATAAGTAATGTTCTTTCTCATTATGCAGGTACCTGTAACACTGTTGAATAGTCGTTAATGCAATCACGGAACGTATAAACTCCACAGCTTCAACCAGTGTTAGTTCGTGGGGATGATGACTATGTATCGCTTAATACTTCAAACGGGCAAACTGTTAATCGTACAGTTAGGTATGAAACATACAGGAAATACTGCTTCCTTTATCCTTATTTCCCTTAATAATATTCTTTCATGCATAATGTGGGAACATGAAGATGACAGAGAAGAATTAAAACGATTTTTTCCTTCCTCATGTGATAGGAATGAAGTGTTGTCAGTTTTATATAGTTCTCAAAGTCTTTGGTTGAGAATAAAAAGTATCATATAAGAAATATACACGGCAGTTAGATAGAGTACATAATTTATTTAATTATATTTATGCCTCAACACGTCTATTCACCTCTTAGCCTAATTTTTGTTACATGGGATCGTTCTATGTTTTGAGTAGCTATGAGATTTGAACTTAGGACCTTTATTTTCTCTAACACTATATATGTTGTGTTGTCTCCTCTATATTCCAGTGGAACAGGAGTGCATACGGACATTGTCGTCTCAAGTGTCCAAGCCTATGTTGATGCGTTGAACAAAATATTCAGTTAAAAAAAGAGGTCTCGTGAACAAACTTGAAGGCAGCGCGCAATCGTAAAAGTGATGGTGTGTGCTCCAGAAACAAAAGCTTAAATGCTGCTTAGTGCTCGATGATCATAAATTTATGCTCTATTCATGCATTTCTGAAGTTAATTAAGAAGTAAGCTTAATTGTAGAAGATGTAAACCTGTTTATATAAGATGTAAACATGTTTCTGTTCATCCATTACGAAGAGTATTACTATGCAATTAATTACAATTTCTGAGCCAATTTTTTTATTTGGTTCTTCAAAATTTATACAAATCTCTTTATTTGTATTTGACTGTACTCCCATCTCAAATAAAATTCAACAAATCACCTTCAGTTGAATTATCCGTTTTCGTTTTCGACCCGAACTATATTCGACCCGACCCCCTAGTTTCAATTGAAGTTTAGAGCTTATAAACTGCATTGAAGACTGTGAACATGCAGGCTACTTTGGAAACTCATTCACCTGGTGTTAACGACAAAAGGAGGAGAAGAAGAAGAAGAATTAGTAAAGGCTAGACAATCCTTTAGAGTGAGAATTGGTCTTACATGTATCATCATACAAGGATAGACTACTTAGCAAAGACTGGATCAAATCACAACCTATTTCTCATTTGAACGCAACAACAATCAGACCAGCTCAATAGATACTTCAGGTTCCTAAATTTCTGGACAACTCAACCAGACTTTTTGAGGAATCCTTGAATATAGAAGTATATCACAATGCTCAATGGATGTGTTAGAATCACAATTGGATCAAGTTTGAAAAAGAGAAATACGGGGGAGAGAGAACATGTGAGCGAAGAGAAGAAGATATTTTGGTGAGAATGAACCACTACAAAAAAGGCTATTTGCGGTGGTTTTTTCGTGACCGCTGGTATTATTAGTGGCGGTTGATTTAGCGGCAATTTAAGCTCCGCATTTTCAATATTTAATCAACTTAAAGCTTCTTTGAGTGAAATGTTGCGGCGGTTGGAATCCCCGTAAATTAAGCAATTTGGAGGGGTTTAAACCTATGCAATTTGCATAGCATATTCTCTTTACTTAATTAGGGAAAGTTATAATAACCCCAATTATTTTTTCAAAATAATATGATTTTTTGTGGTAATTGTGTCTCCCAAAATATTCTATAGAATATTTTAAATATATTAATATTATGAAGCATGAACATAATATTGAAATTGCATATCAAATATAGTAACATCAAAATAACATTAAATCATAAAGAACGTTAACATGAAGTATTATCTTAAGTCTCAAAACTAGCTTTAAACACCACATCTACTTCATCTATTAAGCGCAAAATATCTACTCCAGCCATTAAGTGCAAAACATCTACTCTAGCCATTACACAAAAAATATTTACTTCAACCATTCAGTCAAGTATCATACTTAATTATCTAATACACTTGTAAGGAACTTCAATTGTTGTCACTAAAATCAGTACCATCAGATGATCTTCTAAAGCCCATGGGTGAAATGGATCTTCTAGCTGTATCATTTGCCTACAAAAAAGATATAATTAATAGAAGATTATAATGAATTTACAATAATAATTCTTCCTGTCATTGATGTTTAAGCAAGAACTGTCAGCAGAGAGCAAAAATCAAAACAAGAAGGATGAAATAAAATAAAGAACATTGGTAAGAAAATGAGATCCAAGTGCACTTTTGGGTAAGTTACAATAACAATAAATCTATATATATATATATATATATATATATATATATACACACAAAAAGATTCAATTTTCAATGCATATACACTATTTTTATGCATGCTGTTTGGTGTATAAAATAGCGAAACAACAACAAGAAAAGAAACATAAGATGCAGCAGCAACAAAAACGACAAGGGTGTATTAAAAAGATCAAATTTTAACCACATCATGTCATTTTTTACATTGATTTTTTGCTGTTTTATTCATAAAAACAGCACATCAGCACCAAGAAGAAAACAATAAGATGCAGCAACAACAAAAACAACATTGTAAATAAGAAACATACATTTTTGCACGTACTACCATATTTTTATGCTATTTTTAGAGTAAGTTGTTAATGTTAGATTCGATCATAGACCAAAACAACAGTAGCTAGAAGGAAAACAACAGATGCAACAGAAACAAAAACAACATGGTATGTAATAAAGAACCATCTTTTAACATATATTCAACATTTTAAAGCTTTTTTTTTTTTTTTTTTTACAGTGAGTCTTGTTGTTTGGTTCATAAAATAGCACAACTATAGCAAGAAGAGGAACAACAGATGCAACAAAAACATTGGTAGATGAACTATTTTTTTCGACTCTTTCGATATGAAAAATAGTTATGAACTCGTTGTAGGAGAAGAGGAACGAAGATCCCAGCAAATTCTTCACGTATCCTCCCTTCTTTCATCATCATATAGGCCTTGAAAGCATTCATCATTTGAGTGCGAGCATTCATAATTTGAGCGTAATTCTCTTTGCTTTCATTGTGAGCATCCAAAACTTGATTGTACTTATCTTGGCACACAGAAGAACATGAACCATTATCATAAGTTGAACCATTCATAACACCAAAACGTGGCCTTGTGTGTTTAAAAGCTCCGCTAAGGACAACTCCTAATCCATCTTCTAGAGTGCTCTTTTCCTAGCACCTTACCAACATCATCATTTGACGAAATTTCAGATTCATCTATGGTGCTTTTGACTCAAAGCTTGATCAATCTTTTCCTAAATATAGTATTCACATAGCCCATTGCAGAAAGAAAATAGATGAATTCATATATGACAGAACAAACAATGATAGGCAAAAAGATGAGCTTCCATAATTTTATTAAGTTTGTAACAAATAAAAACTTACACATATCTCTTTTGCCGCCTCATTAATATATGTTCCATCATGTTTCCTATGAGTAGCAAGAAAAAATTGTGCTCGTCCAGCTTTTGTCCAGTCTCAATCATCTACATATGAAAATTAAGTCAAAATAACTTAACTAATTAGGAACAGTTGCAAGTTTAATAATAAAGTAAACTATATAAATTAACATCTATCACCATTTCAGATCTTCTTTTAGAGTTAGGCTTGGATACGCCGATATATGCAACGTTTGCAGTTTCCGAATTTCAACATTTCTTTTACATGTTTCCTTACAAAATAAGATACTTGAAAGTTAAATATACCAATAAATAAGCATATAATTACACATACCAATAGAAGAATTTGAATAAATACCTTAGTTTTTTCTTTAAAACGGTAATCACAATAAGTAGTCCATTGATCTCGTGGAATCCCATCCGGAACATTATTCATAATCTCAACTCTGCTCTTAAGTGGGTCATTGAACGCATACCACATTTTTAACCTATTTGCAGCCCACTTTTTTGCAATATAAGTATAAACATATAGTCGTGCATTTGATTCAGATGTCCTGAAATAAAAGCGCGGCTTCAGGAATAAAATATTAGTTAGTTTATCTATAACATGAAAATACATAGTCAAAGACATAAAATAGAGTTTTAGTCATGACAACATAGATCTTATACCTTTAGAAGTTGATCAAAGCAATGTTTGAAGCATGACTTAGGTAAATCAGGCCATTTATCAAAGTTGATTGGAAATAAGGAGCAACCAGTAGCTAATTTTCCACAAAATCCTTGTCCTTCTCCAATTGGTTGATCCATATCATCAAATTCTACCACGATACAACTTCCACTAGACAAATTGATAACATCCTTAACCTTTATTTTGAGTCTCTTGCTAACTCCTTGTGAATCTTTAAAAATAAATACTAAGTTAAAACAAGCAGAACTGACATTCTCTTATATTTCCTGAAATCTCAAAGTATTTAGTAACAAGAAAAGTTAAAATAAGTTGAAAAACGTATTGAAATATTTTTCTTTTAAATGATATGGATCATGTAGTCATATTGTTTCTTTCACTTGTTTTCTTAAATTACTCCAATTGAACTTTTGCTGCTACAAATAAACTTGCACCAACAGTTCTTTAAAATACCAAAAATAACGTGAATACACAAAATAAACTTGCATTTGGCATTGGACCTCGTGCTAAAAATTGCATGTCAACATAGATCGTGTCTGCTATGTACGGATTCATAATCTAAATAAGCAAAATCATTTTCTTCAATATTCAAAATTAAAGAAAGAGAGTTACACATAGACAAACAATATACTACAATGCACTTACTCGCTTTGGAAACCAATCAGGAAACTCCCTATTAACTCTCCTCTCTATCTCTGTTACTGAAGGCCTTCGACTTCTTGAACTCCTTCTTATGTGCTCCCTAAATTCACTAGAAAGGATTTAAATGTAACAATTTTAATCGCTTCACTCTAAAGCCTTTGTCAAAGATCTAATCAATTAAAATTTCTTACTCATATATGGCTTCACTGCATCACAGTTAAGTAGCACATATCGATGAGCTTGAGTCTTCTCCAAAGGAGTCAAGCGGAATGTGGAGGAGCCTCCAACTGGTTTACCTTGCCGAGGGAACATAGATGACATATCGGAAGGCTCAATATGATTTGGTTCATCATTTACACGTTTAGACCTATTTACCCTTGATTCAATACCCTCAAAAAGCCAGAAAAGAGAGTTAAAGCTTCTTCAACTATGTAACCTTCAGCTATGGAGCCTTCTGGTTGTTCTTTATTCCCTACAAGAGACTTGAAATGACCTAATAGTCTATAACAAAAATGGAATAGTATTAAAATAACTGTTTACTTTGAATTACCATTAAAAGAACAATTCAAAGAATTTTATGAATAAATGAGTAATTTACTTTTCCATAAAATACATCCATCGAGAATGTATTTGACCACCTTGTATTACTTCATCCACTAAATAGACAGTTAAATGAACCATTACAGTAAAAAAAGATGGAGGGAACAACATCTCTAGGTGGAAAAATGTGAGTACAATATGATCTTGTATCTTTTTGAGGTCCGCGAGGCTTAAGTTTTTCAGACAAAGGTGTCTAAAAAGGGAAAAAAGCTCTACCAAGACCGCAACAACATGATTTGGAAGTACATTTCGAATTGCTATGGGTAACAATTGTTCGATAATGATACGCCAATCATAACTTTTTAATCCAAAAATCCTCTTTTGATCAACGAGAAATATTACTTGAGTAACCATCTGGCACTAAGACATTTTTTATATTTTGAGGAAGGAAATTTTTTTCTCTTTTGGAACAGCAAAAGCAGCAAGCCGACATTCCTCATTCTCATCAGGCCAAAGATCATGCCTTAATGCCCATATCTTGTAGATCTTTTCAAGCCTTAACATGATCCGTTGATTTGTCTTAATCATTTAGCAAAGAATATATAATATTGTCAAACACATTTTTTTCGATGTTCATAATATCTAAGTTATGGCGCAATAAGTTGAGTTCCTAATATGAAAGATCAAAGAATATGCTTTTTTTTTCTCCATTGCAGAGTTGCACTTTGTCCAACATTCCTTTGTCTATTTCTTTTCTTTCTATCATTCAACGCCGCAGGTCTTCCAAATGTAACATCAATTTCTTTCACTTGTTGCAAAATATCATAACCAGATAACTTTCTTGGCGGGATCCTCTCCTCCAAATTACCATAAAAATGATGCCTCATCAATCTAAATTTATGATTTCTTGGCAAAAATCGACGATGACCAGTAAAGCACCACTTCCTACTGTGACGAAGTCGACAACGTTCTGTGTCAAAATTACAAGGGGGACATGTAAAACCAGTATGTGTGTTCCAACCAGATAAGATATCAAGTCCAGAAAAGTCACTAACTATCCACATAAGGGCTGCTCACATTCTAAATATTTCATTCTTTGATGAATCAAAAGTTTCCACACCTTCACACCATAAGTCATTCAACTCTTTAATAAGGGGTTGTAGGTATACATCTATACTATTCTCCGCTTTACGCGGACGTGGAATGATCATTGATAGGATAAAATTTGGTTGTTTCATACACAACCAAGGTGGAAGATTATATGGAACCAGAACCACTGGCCAAATGCTATAATTAGTACTCATCGTCCCAAAAGGATTGAAACCATCACTAGCTATTCCTAATCGAATATTTTGGGGATCGGAAGAAAATTCAGGAAAGATTGTATCAAACCTCTTCCATGCCTCGCCATCTCTAGGATGTCTTATAATTTCGTCTTTGTTATTATCCTCCACATGCCATCTCATATGCTCGGCAATCTTAGAGAACATGAACATCTTTTTAATCTAGGTTTTAGTGGAAAGTGACGCAAAATTTTGGCTGGTTTCTTTTCTTTCTTCTTCTTCTTCTTCTCTTTCCTCTTACCAATAGTAGACACATGATTGTTGTTGCTCTTCTTATTAAGCTTCCATCTAGAAGTGTGCCATTCCTTGCATGTTTTCTCATTAGCATTATCTTCCCAATATATCATGCAATCATTTGGACAAGTATTTATTTTGACATAATCAAGACAAAGCTTGTTGATGGTACTCTTGGCTTCATAAAAAAAATCAGGGATCTTTGCAAAGTTAAATGCATCCTTTCGAAGATCTAGTATCATAGTCATTCCCTTGTCTCTTAGCCCTGACAAGCACTTTGTGTGATATAATTTTAACAAAAATTCTAGCTTTGAGTACTTGGATCCTTCATATAGTTCTTGACCTCCTTCTCTAAGCAATTCAAAGAAGTCTTTATTATTTGAAGCAGGAATATCATTTAATATTTCTTCTTCTTCCACTACTTGTGATGGACCTAAAACAACGCCCTCATGCCCTATGCCCCGAAATGCTTCATTAATCAGCAATTCTATTGGATTTTCAGAGATAGTGCATCTTGAGTGACCTATATGTTCCCAGAATTCTGCAATGCATTTATCTCCCCATGAAGGACCCAAGTGACATAATTTTGAGAAAATGCCTTGCAAATCAAATGATCAAGCACTATACCTCTTGTCTGCCACTTTCCAAAACCACATTTCAAACAAGGACATTTTATTTTATCTCTTATAGCTCCATTCGTAAACTCAAAATCTAGAAATTGATTCAAACCAAGCAAATATTCCGTTGAGGTTCTTGGCATTCCAATTCAAGACTTGTCCATTAGAAAGTATAAATTGATCTAAAAATTTCAAAAGTGCAATTGTCAATGAGGATTCTTTTGTGCAAGAGAGTTCGATAAATAATCAAAATAGTTTTGCAAACTGTAAGTAAATCAAATTAGAATGGGGTAGCTTGATAGTTTCTGTTGTTAAGTTATAAATATTCCTAAATTATATGCTTTTTTTAACAGAAATTAATTTTGTAATGGTTTTTCAACTAAATTTAAAAGTAATGCTCAAAGGCAAAAAACTACACCTCATAAGTCCATAAGTATTGTCATATATAAGAACTAAAGAAGAGCATCCTCTTTCATAAAGGCACATTTTAAAAATTAAATAATGTTAATAAAAGTAACTATTTCACACTTACCATACAATGAACAACATTCAGATAAAGCTGTTGTTGCTTTTTAACCCCAAATCTACAAAAACTCTTATAAGAATAATTTTAACCCCAAATTTCAAGCTACTAAGAACGAGAAAAGAAGGAAAAAGTTTTAGTCATACCTAACCAAAGCATGCATATATTTAAAAACCAAAATTACTTTAAGTCACGCTCAAATCATAGCGAAAATTGAACATGCAATGTAAAAGAAAGACCTTTAAGTAAATATAACAATACCTGTGCGGAGAAATTAAACTGAAGCAATTGGCAATACACCGAAAAAATTACACAAAACCAGAAAATGAGTAAAAGGAGTTGGGAAAATGAGGGAAACGAAAAAAAATATAAGTTTAAATCTGAAAATTCCAAGCTAGAATTCATATATCCATGGCTGACCCATTCTTCAAATAAGAGAAATTGCCTGAATAAAATTAAAAATAAAACCAATAGAACAGATTACTTGGACAATGGTAAATAATATTAGCAGTGATTGAAGTTTCACTGCTAAATTTTTGAGATGTATGACTCTTTGTTTTTCTTCAGATTGGGGGGAATGTGAGAGAAAGAAATGTATTCTGAGGTGAGAGTGAGAGGGATAAAAATGAGGGAAATTAGAAAAATAACGTGGAAAAATTTTAGCGCTCTTTATTTTTATTTAGCGGAGGTCTTGACTGCCCCAATTAAAAGATAGTTTTCGTCAACTTGGTTGACCCAAGCAATATAATACAATATGCGGGTGTTAATACCAACCTCCGCAAATAAACCCCCGCAAACAGTCCCTTTCTTTGTAGTGAACTACTAGGTTCCAATCTGGAACCTTCCATCTATTATATACAAGACTTAACCAAGACCTTGCAAAGGATTGTTCTATGTTGTGCACCAGGCAGAGACTTTGTAAGCATATCAGCGAGCTGTGACTTGGTGGGAACAAAAGAAAGAGAATTTAAACCATCTTGAAGTTTCTCGCGTATAAAATGACAATCCAATTCAATGTGCTTGGTGCGCTCATGAAACATTGGATTCTTGGCTATGTATATAGTCGATTGGCTATCACAGTAAAGGCAAAGCAGAGATAATTCAGAGAGTAGAGAGTCAGCAAAGAAAGTTCAGCCACCACACGTCGCATAGATCTATATTCCACTTCAGTAGAAGAGAGGGACACAATATGCTGCTTCTTGGACTTCAAAGTGAGTAAAGAAGACCCAAGCAGAACCAAGAACCCACTAACAGATTTTTGAGAATCAGAGCAAACAGCCCAATCAAAATCATAGTAAGCTTGGAGAGTAAAATCAGAATCTGCACTCCCGAACAAACCTTGACTCAAAGTATCTTTAACATATTTTAAAACATGAAAAGCAACAGCCAGGTGAGAATAAGTGGGAGCAAGCATACATTGGCTCAACTGTTGAACCGAGAAGGCCAAATCAAGCCTAGTGTTAGTAAAAAAATTTAACTTTCCAACAGGTTTCCTGTAGATAGTAGGATCAGATAAGGGCTCCCTTTCAGCAGCTTTGAGTTTCAAATTTAGATCCAAAGGACTAGCAATAGGAGT
>MCJB01001957.1:0-11207 GCA_002018475.1 Nicotiana obtusifolia
TATATATATATAGTATATATATACTAAATATATTGCACGCACGCTCCGTAATACACTTAATTGCATATTAATCCCTTTTATTACAAAAGCGTTAATGGCTTACATTTATTTTATTTAGACATGCAGTAAATACAAAATTGAGTTTAATTTAGGTAAAATGTTAACAAGAAAGCGACCAAAGTTGGTCGCCAATATATATACTTTTATATTAGCGACCAATTTTGGTCCCCAAAAGAAAATCTGATTTATTTTAATTTTCCTGATAAAAAATTCCCTCCAATAAGCGACCAACGTTGGTCTACTAATTAAAATCTGATTTAATTTAATATTCCAGGAAGCGACCAACTTTGGTCGCCTATATACCCATAAAATTCCCTACAATAAGCGACCAAAATTGGTCGCCAAACTAAAATCTGATTTAATTTAATTTTCCAGGAAGCGACCAACTTTGGTCGCATATATGCCCATAAAATTCCCTACAATAAGCGACCAAAGTAGGTCGCCAAACTAAAATCTGATTTAATTTAATTTTCCAGATAAGCGACCAATTGTGGTCGCTTTTCTCCCCATAAAATTTTCCTTCCATGTGCGACCACCTTTGGTCGCTATTTTTAAACGTGGGTCCAGATAAGCGACCAAACTTGATCGCCAATTTTGAATTTTCTTTGACCAACCTGGTCTGACCAGTCCGGTCAAAATGTTGGCGATTTTTCGACCAAGGATTGACCATCTTTGGTCGCTATTTGATTTAAGTTTTTTTTTCATTTTTTTTTGTAATTTGGCGACCAATTTTGGTCGCTTTTTGTGGCAGACCAACTTTGGTCGCTAATTTTTGGTCTCTAAAATCCTGATTTTTAGTAGTGTGAATACTTGAGCATTATTACTCATGGTTGACATCATGTTTAGGCTATTGGCATTTTATTTAGCCACGATGGCCATAAGTATGTTGGATTACATGTTGTAGTAATTGTCATACATTATGCATATGCATATCAATCCGTATAAAGTATTTCCTGTAATATGCATTACATCAAGCTTGTCAGTCTCTCATGTACATGCATGGTAAGGATGAGCGTGATATTGGCACAATGAGTATTTCCATGCAGATTAATATATATGCATTGAGAGGAGGGGGATAATTGTAAGATGGATGTTTCCATGCAGAATGATATATATGCTGGTGAGGATGAAAGGGCTATTAGCACGATGGGTGTTTTCGTATGGATTGATGATTGATAATTGAGCTATTATGCCCAGAAATGACATATGTATTTATCTGGAGTCACATGGTCACCCATGTTTCCTTGGGCTATTTATGCACAGAATTGTAAAAAATTGACGGGATTCTAGTCCAACATGAGATACGCGTATTCATGTATTCTTACAAGCAACATTCGTGCATATCATCCATTATGCTACTCGATGCATTTTACATATGCATGGGGACCTATTAGCAGGTTTTTGGACACTAATTGGAGGGTATCAGTTGATGTAAAGTTTGAGTCTTTATTATGTATAAATACTTTAGACTCATGTAGAAGCATTCGGATACATGCTGCTTGATATATATCTCCTTTATATGAAAATTCAGTACATTTTTATATGCTTTTGAACTTGATGTATGATAAAACATGCTTCTTATTTTCTACTGTGACCGTGCACCTTCTTATTCATACTTGTTGCTCCTAGGTTGTTTCCTTATTTCTATATGTGATTATGAATTGCACAAGTTATATAAAGTGAGTATCTTTTGACTAGACTTCGCCACTAATTCATTGAAGTTATTCTTGATACTTACTGAATAAATGGGATTGGTTGTGCTCATACTACACTTATGTACATTGCGTGTAAATTTTAGAGCTAAGTTGTTGCGGAGTTTAGGGGAGTATTGAAAAGATAAGCATTACATTGATTAGTTGCCATTTTGTTCATGGTAGTTTAGAACTTGTATTTTTGTATATGTATATTCAAATAAGTAACGTATTTTATTCATACCGTCATTGTATCCCATTTCTTAGTTTCCCGTGATTGTTACACTAGTTCTTGGGGTAGTTCGTATTGAATTTTGTATTCCTATTTTATATTATTTGATAAATTTTAATTTGAATTATCTTTTATATTGGTTGGTCCTAGCAAGTATGCTAGGTTCCATCACGACTTGGAGGGATTTGGATCATACAAAGAAGGTTCAAAACACGTGGGAGATGTGTTGGCTTTTGAGTGCGATACAGCTGGTCTCCGCTTAGAGTACATGCAATCTCCAACCGGAGACAAGCGGACAATGTGATGACAATCCGTGTAAGAGAAAAATATCAGCTATACCCTTACCAACCTCATCATTAGTTATCAATTATTACGTTCAAACTCCACCTAAACCAGCTTTCAACTATCACCAAACTCTACGATCTCTTCTTTTTTTTATTTATTTTTTTTGCTTCATTGGAACTTCAATCATCTTACCTTGTCAAACATTTATGTTCTCTTGAACATTTTTTGCACCTGTTCCTCTACGCCCCCTCAAGTTGGAGTGGGCGGAAAGGATAACTAACTTGCCTAACAAAGATAGATGTGAGGTACGAGGAGAAATTTTGTGAACAAGTCAACAAGTTGAGAAGATGAGGGAACAAAAGAAGAGAGATAAGATACACAAACAATGGCTGTGGACGAAGTGGAATTCAAGATTGAAATGCTTTCTCCTTTTCTGAAAGATTAGGTTTTTACGAATATGAACCATTTCTTGACTGTCAGAGAGAAGAGAAATAGGAAAAGAAGGAGAAACAAAAAGATCATCCAGTAACCTGATGAGCCATGTTATTTTGATGACAACCCTTAGCGTAGATCGTACTCAGCTTATGCTGACGAAAGGGAGATGAAAGGATATCTGTTGGACTTCTAGGAAACCAGACAACCTACAAGGCTAATAATATAGCTATTGAAGAAACAACTATATTCGAAACATGTGGTCTAGTCATAATCATAAAAAGCATGGAGCTGAAAAGAATGATTGGATTCTTTAACCTAAAAACTAAATATTAGATTAATCAGTTAAGTTTAAAAGATTAGGTCACTTGCAATTGAGTTACACCAACATAATGTATCTTTGGTAAAATAAAATAAGAAAGCAATAAGAATTGTGTAAACAAAATTGACAAAGTAAAGTGAAGAATTTCCTGTTGGGCAATCCTTGGCTAAAGAAAGCTGTTGCAAATCGTTGAATTTGAAAGAGAAGTGTTGCGAAGACCGAAATATAATAATAATATAGAAAGAAGAATTAGAATGGGATACAATTACAAAAAGAAGAATATTTATAGTACAAGCTGATAGTAACTTCTCCTAAGATCTCTTTGGACACATTATATCCATCATATGGGATGAATGCGAATCTCATTAGTTACATTATATGGGTTTAACTAACAGAATTGGTTAATATATAATTCCAAACATCGCTGAGTCACCTGGTTCATGGTGGATATCGATTGTATGCTCATGGCTATTTGGAAAGTCAGCTATCGTACATTCTTTGTCCTTCAGCTTTCAATTCATGTGATTGTGGGTGACGTGGTGTTAACTAGGAAGTATTTTCCACGTATCGACTCATGCTGGCTCTTTGTCATTTCTATATTTACGAATATAGATAGTCCACCATCTTTCTGATAGTTCTCGAGAAATAACTGGGAACTGAAATATTTTTGGCGGGAAATGAAATGTGTCTGACACCACTATTCCGATCTAAAGCAACATGTACCTACTCAATTTAATCCTGGTACACACGGTGAATTCTAATTAGAGATGATATTATTGTTAGTTATGAAGCAATGATGATTGCATATCTATAAATATGAAATCCTTGTTCTTTATCTTTTACTCTACTCATCTTCTTGAGTTTTCCCCAAGATTAACAACTAGTTCTTTGCAAGTATTCTCCAATATATTTTTTTCTTTTCGAAAATCCTTCAAGTCCATTGTTTTATTTTAATACCAACCATGGAATCTCAAAACTACAACATTTCAGATTGATAAAATTCTTTCTTCTTCAAGCCTTAATGCCGTTGAAAGGTGTTTTCCTGCTGCCATTCTTGTAGTTGACGAAATAGAAGGGGAAGAAGACTTTTCACTAGTTAGAAAAGGAGAAGATCTGATCGAGAAGTCTTCCTTTAAATGTAAAAAGATGAATGTGAGCCTTCTGTGTTAGATATAGGTCCTGAGAAAATGGATTCCACATCGAATTATACGCATTTGAAGCAAAATTGAAAAGTAGCCAAGTCATCATAATAATTTAGTGGATGAATATGCCACATTGGTTCAACCGGAACACGTTCCCATTTTTTGGAAAGAATGTAAATGGCATAAAGAAAAGCAAATTTATCCTGCCTAAGAGGATGAATTAAAATGTACCAACTTTTCATTTCTGTATACATACTACTTCATTCTCGATTTCGTACCTCCTATTGATCCTGGAATTGAAAGCATGTGCAAACGATATAATATCTGCTTGGCCTGGGTGTGTCTTGCCTAGAGATCATCACGTGCCTTCGATTCTTGTCTTTGAAAGTTTGTAATGTTTTCACTCTGAACTACTCCTTGCATTTGAACTCTCTAAAGCTTTACTGGGTGTGGAGTATTCACAATGGCTTGATGATGACTATGATCAGAGATGGTATGAAAGATTTGTCATTGTACCCACCCAGGATTTAGTTCATTCAGACAATCTTGATACAATATAATTGCTCTGATACCAACTGATGCAATATAAAAAGCGAAAACAAAAAAACAAAAGATAGAAGCAAGACGCTTAATGAACTATCAAGACAACAAGTAGGAACTAGTCTACTTACCTTCTTGATCAAATCAAGGAGTATCTATGCTATACGAACGACCCTCAAGATAACAATGATCTTGCAAATTGTTCGATCGAACAAAGGAACAAGTTCAATTTTGAATCACACCAAAATTGGACAAGTTAATTCACATAATTTTGGAAGCAATGTGCTGCCGTTTTTTTATTGAAAAATACGTCAAAAGGTGTCAAAATAATGAAGTGTTTAGGCTTATATAGGATGAGCCTTTACCTAACTCAACTAGGAAAAGAATAACTAGTTAACCTAAATAAACTAGGAAACAACTAATTAACAAAAAGGCCACAATTTGGCTAAGTTTAAAGAATAGTCACGCAGGACCCCTTAAGTAAGAATCAATGTCTTCTACAGCAACACAATAATACAACATAAACACAAATGTACATCTTCAACACAAGATTCGTCCATAGCAAGATTTATGGACGCTTGGCTCTTCTCCAAAGCTAACCAACGCCTTGTCTTGTCTTATCCAACATTGATGGCATGAACGTAGCTTGATCGGGTTCTCCTGCATCATTCTTCCCTTCTTGAGAAGATTTCGTCCTCGAAATCGAACCATCTTCATCTTTCAAAGCGGCACTACCTGGCAGGTCTATAACATAGGCGCTATTATTGATCTTCTGCAACACTTGGAATGAACCATCTCCTCGCGGCATGTTATCATATTCCTCTAAAACATCATTAACAAAACTAGGCAAGAGGTGAACGTTAGTATAAACTTCATCATTAGAACTCAAGAAAACACCCTTATGAACTAGACAAACACCCTTAGCTTTAGCCGTCTCTTTCAGCTCTCGCATGCGTTTGTAATCATTACTAACTTCTTTAGGTGTCAAGGGCTTAAGTACATAACTCTTGCCCTCCAGCTTGGCCGTATAAGTGTTGGCCCTTCCATCATGATCAACATATCTATCAAACTACCAAGGCCTGCCCAATAGTAAATGGCACGCCTGCATAGGCACTACATTGCACAAGATTTCATCTTGATAAGCTCCCACCTTGAACTGAATGAGTGCCTAATTTACTACCTTTAATTCACCACATTAACTCAACCACTGCAATCGATAAGGATGGGGATGTTTCCTTGTCAGTATACTAAGTTGAGTCACTATCGTGTGGCTTACTACATTAGTGCAACTTCCGGCATCTATTATCATCAAGCACACCTTTCCTTTCACCCTACATCTAGCATGAAACAAGTTTTCACGCTGCATATCTCCTTTCTCCTGTACGTTTATAGTGCTCAAGTTCCTACGTACCACTAAGAACATATTCACACCCTCTTCTTCTAACTCTTCCTCGCCGCACTCAACCAATTCTGCCCCCTTATCATCCTCAATCTCTTCTTCACTTTCTTCTTCACACACAGTTCCATCATCAAGAATTAACATGTTCCTCCGTGTTGGACAATCCTTAGCAAAATGCCCATAGCCTTTGCATTGTGACACTGAAAAGAAGATGCGCTAGGAGAATTGAGTTGAGTCTTAGAATTACCTCCGGACCCCTTAGGTTCAACCCCAGATGCCGCAGCTTGGGCTAGCTTCTTCGGCTCTCGGTTTTGGCTTGCTGTAGGCTCTCGGGTTTGGTTTGCTCCCCCAGTGTTCGGCGTCTTCCACTCTTTGTTTCGACGTATGATAGTGGAATCGGAACCCCCTCTATATCGAGCTGCCCGACTTTCTTTAATCATCTTTTCGGCTTCAATGGCAGCTAAGAACACATCATGAAGAGCAATGAACACATGTAGGAAACAAGAACTATCAAGGTAACAATATAAAAAGCAGAAACAAGAAAACAAAAGATAGAAGCAAGACGCTCAATGAACTATCAAGACAACAAGTAGGAACTAGTCTACTTACCTTCTTGATCAAATCAAGGAGTATCTATGCTATACGAATGACCCTCAAGATAACGATGATCTTGCGAATTGTTCGATCAAACAAAGGAACAAGTTCAGTTTTGAATCACACCAAAATTGGACAAGTTAATTCACACGATTTTGGAAGCAATGTGCTGCCGTTTTTTGATTGAAAAATATGTCAAAAGGTGTCAAAATAATAAAGTGTTTAGGCTTATATAGGATGAGCCTTTACCTAACTCAACTAGGAAAAGAATAACTAGTTAACCTAAATAAACTAGGCAACAACTAATTAACAAAAAGGCCACAATTTGGCTAAGTTTAAAGAATAGTCACGCAGGACCCCTTAAGTAAGAATCAATGTCTTCTACAGCAACACAATAATACAACATAAACACAAATGTACATCTTCAACACAAGATTCGTCCATAGCAAGATTTATGGACGCTTGGCTCTTCTCTAAGGCTAACCAACGCCTTATCTTGTCTTATCCAACATTGATGGCATGAACGTAGCTTGATCGGGTTCTCCTGCATCAAATCTTCCTCATTTCATGGAGAGTTGGAATAAAAAACTTAAGTTCTTTTCCTTATTTTGAAACTTTATTTTTCCTATATTCTACAAGCTTTCCTTCACTAGTTTCTTAAGTCGTAGATGCCGTATGGGTTCTTAATAGTGTCCCCGATATCAAAGGATGGGTCAGTAAGATCTTTGGTGATTCAGCAGTAGAGCCAAGGGCTTGGAAAGCTATCTCTCCTATAGCAAGATGAAAGGACAAACACCATGGTAAAATCTTTCTTCATTTCAATCAATACGATCATTCTCTTCTGATATATAACTTGAACTTTTATATTATTTTCTAGGGTTTTGGCCAAGGAAAACGTAGGCTCTATCCTGAGTTCCAATTGAGCTTCCAGATCTAAATGTAGCTCAATAATATATCTGGGTGTTAGCTACCCAAAAATGGAAGAAGTACGGTTCATGCAATTCCTCTTCGGAGAAAAGCCTCATGAATCCGCTCAAGAAAAAGAAGAGGAAATGAAAGAAGAAGAAAGAACAACTAGGTAATGGTCAGACAAGTCCTCAATCCAATCCCTAATTTCTCAATTTCTTCTCCGAGATGAAAAATGGGAGATTGTTATATCTTGTTTCAATAAAGAAAAATAAATTATCTTTCTTGTAGGAAACCAAAACTAAAGAAGATCAAATACAAGGAGCAAGGCGGAAAAGAGGGAGAAGAAAATATCATCAATCAGTGAAGAGATTGAATCAATGCAGATTTGAAGGGATAAGGTGATTACTCAAGCAGCGGTCAATCAGCAATCAGTTCCTAAATCTATTTCACGAGGAAAGGAAAAAGAATCAGAAATGAGATTCGCACAAGAAGTCAATAAAGTCAAAAGATCTGCAAGAACCGTCAATCAAGTTTTCAAAAGGAAAGCAATCATCCTCACACTTGTATCAAGAACAGTTTATGCAATTCTCCATCCTCATTCTTGGAAGGAATTTATCAGGATTCATTCCAATGATCAATTATTTGGGTTTCTAATATCTCAAGATCTGTATCAATCAAGATCCATAAATAGAGTCTCACTGAAGCTATATATACACGAAGACCAAGAAGGATGGGATATACTTTCGTCTGACCAATTTCAAGCTCTTTGTTCTACTCTTAACATGCATTGTAATTCAGTTTGCTTTACTATGTGATAAGTAGAGAGAAGAGAGAGAGAATACTACAGGTGAGGTATTCTATCAAAAGAATTGAGAGTTTACTTAGCATAAAAAATCAATTGGACTAGGAATCACATTGAGTTGGAACAAGTATAAAAATATCCTGTGTCATTTAATTTTTTGTATCTTTCATTATGCAGTTATTGTTTGTTTTACGATCCACTAGTCTTTAGTTAGTTAACCGGTAAACTAATTGATTATCAAGCAAAAATAAAAAGAGGAAACAATTCACTCTCCCTCTTGTATTTTCAAACACCACTGTTATTGTGGTGGATGAAGAAAGGGTCCTGGTTAAGAGACAAAACACGTGCGATGCAATCCCAACGCTGGAACAAGATGTAGACATGTTGTTCGCGGAGGATGATTTTGGTAATCCGGTAAAATTTGACTAGGTCATTACCTATAGGGCCTTCATCAAGGTCTTAAAGATGTCAATTCTATTCTGACAATAGAATCTTTTCCAGCCCTTTCATCATCTCAAGAGTAACAAGCTAACCCTTCAACCAATGCCAGTAAATGTGTTATTACACTTGAGGTACCTAATGAGGTCAATCTCTTGTCACGAACAAAAATAATCACTCCTTTGTTGCACGAGCTAATTCGCCCTGTGAAAAAGAAGAAGATGGATAAAGTTTCCACCATCGATTTACTCCCCGACGTGATTGGTTAAGATTTCACTTTGCATATTTCTTTATATGACCTCGATCGGTATTTGCATTTTTAATTTGTTAGAGCAATCTAGTCACAATGGAGGCTTTACAAAGAGTAATCAAACATGAATCCACACTCCAAGAGCTATAAATATCTAATAATTAGTGAGCATCTTGTAACGACCCTGCTGTTCATTTTGTAAATTTGAGCCCCGTTCCCTGATTTTATGCTCCTCGTATGTGTATTATTATTTTATGACCTGAGGGAATGTTGATTTAGTTTTGAAAAGGTTTTGGAGCAAATGAGAACACTTAGTTCCAAGGTTCAAAGCTTAAGTTATAAGAGTTGGTCGAGGTTTGACTTTTGTGTAAACAACCTCATAATGGTGCTTTGATGGTTCCACTAGGTTTGTATAGTAACTATGACTTATACGTATGTCCGAATTTGTATTTGGAGGTCCCTGGGTTGATTTGGCTCTAATTGTCGAACGTTGAAAATTTGAAGGTTTGAAAAGTTTATAGGTTTGACCAGGAGTTGATTGAGGTTATCGAGGATTAGATTATTGTTCCGAGACTTGGAATAGGTTTGATATGTCAGTTGGAACTTCTGCGCAAAATATGGGGCTATTCCGAGTTAGTTAGACGTGGTCCGGCATGAGTTTGAAAGTATGCAAGTTGGTTAATTCATCAAGCTTGAATTGAGGAGAAATTTTTCAATTTTGAGGTTACTATATGTTATTTGAGACATCAACCAAGTCCGTGTTGTGTTTTGGGACCTGTTGGTGTTATTGGATGGGGTCTCGGGGGCCTTGGGTGTGTTTTAGATAGATTATGGATCATTTGGAGCTAGTAGGTAGATTAGGTTTGGTGTTTTTGACCTGTGTGGTTTTGGTCCGCTGGTGCGAGTTTGTAGAAGTGGTCGGGAAGTCACAGATGTGAGTGTGGCTAGGGCTAAGAGAGTTCACTAATGGGGTGGACTTAGCGTAGATGCGGGGGTGCAGGTGCGTTTCTTTGTCCATAGAAGCAGATTCGCTGAAGTAGAACTTTTGTCGCAGAAGCAGATGGTCGTCTTTTAGTGAAGCTCGCAAAAGCGAGCCGTTTGTCACAAAAGCAAGCTCGCAAATGCAAGCTACATGCCGAAGCAAGAAGCACTGGGCAGTATATTAATTTTGAGGTTTTAGGTCTTTTTCCATTTTTTTTGAGTTTGGGGCGATTGTTTAGGCGATTTTCACCCACTTGGGTTAGGTAAGTGTTTTTAACTTAGATTTGGTTATTATGTATGATTCTATTATTGATTTTGACATTTTGTTGGTGAAATCTAAAAGTGAAATTTTGGAATTTTGATTATGGTTTTGGAGAGTGGAAAATAGAGATTTGAACCCCGATTCAAAGTCGACATCGAATGAAGCTTGTATATTTTTACTCGTATTCGAATGGGTAGTCGGGATTTGTGACTTTTTTCGGGTTCTAGGAAGCATGCGGGGTCGAATTTTTTGTTGATTTCGTGCAGTTTGATAAAAACTTGGGTCGCCTGATAATCACAACGCTGGAAGCTTTCTACTGTCCGAAGCCTGCGGCACTGGGATCTGCACAAAAGAGTGTAGAGTGTAGTATCAGCACAACTGACCCCATGTGTTGGTAAGTGCCTGGCCTAGCCCCGGCGAGGTAGTGACGAGGCTAGGACCAGACTTCAGATAAACCTGTTTAATTATAAACATATATGTATCTACAGCAGAAAACTAGAAATACATAAACAATTTAAACGGGGAAAGGAGAAACATAAATTGCAATAACAGACAAATAAAGCGAAACGAATCATCAACGATTAAGAAGGAAAACAGCAATTTAGCCTTTAACACAATGAGATGAAATACAAGCCACCTTCACCTCCCGTAACCTCTTGTTGCAGGCGTGTAACCCGTTCCCACTTACAGTAACCTCTTGTGGCAGGCGTGCCACCCGCTCCCACATACATCACATCCCGTGGCAGGCGTGCCACCCGCTCCCACTTACAATATATCCTGTGGTAGGCGTACCACCCGCTCCCACTTTCATAATATCTCGTGGCAGGCGTGCCACCCGCTCCCACTTACAATATATCCTGTGGCAGGC
>MCJB01001958.1:0-18861 GCA_002018475.1 Nicotiana obtusifolia
TTTCGAGCGCTTCGTGTTCTTATATATATATATATACATATATATATATATATATATATATATTATATTGATATGCATGCACGCTCCGTAGTACAACTTAACTGCATATTAATCCCTTGTATTACAAAAGCATTAACGGCTTACATTTATATTATTTAGACATGCAGTAAATACAAAAGTGAGTTTAATTTTCGCAAAATGTTGACACGAAAGCGACCAAAAGTGGTCGCAAATATATATACTTTAACATTAGCGACCAACCTTGGTCGCCCACAGATATTCTGATTAAATTATATTTTCCAGATAAGCGACCAACGTTGGTCGCTTATCTCCCCCAAATTTTATCCCTCAATAAGCGACCAATCTTGGTCGCAAAATTCAAACGTGGGTCCACATTAGCGACCAACTTTGGTCGCAAATTATTAAGTTTCTTTGACCAGATTGGTCTGACCAGTCCGGTCAACATGTTGACGAATATGACGACCAAATAGCGACCAACTTTGGTCGCTAATATCTTTAAGTTTATTTTTTTTACAAGTTTAGCGACCAATTTTGGTAGCTAATTTTTGGTAGTTTTTTTGCTATTTTCTAGTAGTGTATATATACTTGGCTAATTTTGGTAAGTCTATGATTAATAGCTAGATGTTAATAAGTTTGGACTTTATGTTGAACATTTTCGTAAAATTTCCTTCAATTTATTTGGAACTTTGACATGTGAGAGGGAGTGGACGGGACATTACATAGAGATCAAATTAACAAGAAAGCAAGTTAAAAAGAATAAATAATACTTATCGATACTATAGAAGAATAATTTCACAATGTTCACGATACATGTACAAAATAATCAATGGAAAATAATTAGAATATTACACAAATAATTTAATATCAAATTCACAGCCCTGCCGTGAATGGCACACCAGTAGAAGGCAACCATGAGCGACCACCTACGAGATTCGCAACAGTAAATTTTGAAGCTTCGTTTGTATTGGTTATAACATGGTAACCAGGCCACTTCACCCTATTTCTAGTCGAAGCACCAGGACCCCAATTACCATGTTCCCCATAATACAAAGTTTTAAATGCGAAATCAGAATTCAGCCATGGCAACCATCCTGATGGATTTATCAAACCATCAATATAAGACCTCATTATAACCGTTCTTGAATATTCCTGCCACGGACGACCCAAATATGTCTGAAATGCTCGAACCACTGGCTTAAGGCTTGGTGATGCTGTTATTCTCGAATTGTGAATTGATATTCCAGTGTTCTGAAAAGGGTCACCTCTGCCTTGAGCTGTGATCACATTTACTTGGCCAACTAGGGGTCTTCTGACAAAAATGATACAATTTTGGAAAACAACAGCGGCATTGCCGAATATGAAGTCAATTGTCCCATAGATATGACATGTTTTGTAGAATTGTCGTTGGGATTGGACAAAGATTGTGTCTTGGTAACCTTCGAAGCCACAGGCGTAGAATACTGAGAGATCAGATGCTGATCGGAGAGCTACTGCTTGACCATTTTTTGGACCTGCTGTGTTTCGGAATGTGATGCCACGAGCAATGAATCCATTTCCATCTACCCCTGAAACACCATTTTTATGGAAAATTAAAGAAGTGATTAAGACTTTAATTTACATCTATGCAGTAACAGTATAAGCATTACAGATATATATCTTAACTATTGTAGTACCAGTAGATAACTTGCCTTATTTTTTCTGGTTACTGATAATATTTAACTTGTTCGTAAAATAATACATTTTACGGACAGTTACTTAGCTGACCTGATAGTATTGTTCAAAATGGTTAACGTAGCCCAAAAACATGTATTAGTTGGACAAAGTATGGTTACAATTCATGGGAATAATTTGATATAGAAGCAATGCTGATATTATTGTCCCAGATCATCACTCCCTTAGATCAGTATGGTTTCTTTGAAAAAGAATCCTTCTTCTAGAAGTAGGACAAAACTTAACATACAATCGATAATGTCAAATACAAATTGTAAATCGCGATTTCTTAAACCGACCTAAGCTGATGAAGTGACAACGCTCTGTCTGTAATGAATGGCAATATATGCAGTACTTCAAAGAGATGGCCCTTTTAGTGATATTTCAGTGTACCTTGGCTGAAATTTGAAGCTTTCCTCTTGGGTATTTTCCAAAAATAAACGCTGACGTTATTGATAAAGGAACTTTCGTTTTGAAATTAATTCAACAAAATTTTTAACAGTTTCATAATCGTCCTTGGAGAAAGGGAATTGCTATACGTTATGAAACAACGAAGAAATTACGTTTATGTTTTTTTTATTATAAAGACAAAGCAGAAGCCTTCGCGAAGAAGCCTAAGAATGGCATATCACGTTAAAGAATATGAATATTACAGCAAAGTGCCCCCACCAAAACAGCATACTCATTTATCTTTAGCTTTACTTCATGAACTAGAATTAAATTAGACCTTGCCTATTACTTGCTAACTCTAACAAGGTCCTTCTATGATACTCCACTATTCAACTCTCCATTACTCTATTCCCATGCTTATATCTTAATTATTTAAAACTAAAAGTTAAAAGTTTTACCCAAAACGTTAAAATAATAATAATAATAATAATAATAATAATAATAATAATAATAATAATAATAAAGTGGAAAGACAGAGAGGGGACGTACCAACAGTTGCAGTACTGTAAGTTGTGAAACCTCCAGCGGCACTTCGGCTACCCGTAATAATAGTGTATCTCAAACCAGCACCAACTAACATGATCTTACTAATTCCAGGCCCTATAGCCACATTTTCTCTATAAACACCTTTTTTAATGTATATGATAGTCCTCTGATTTGTAACTTTCTTTGAGGCTGCATTTATTGCAGCCTGAACAGACCGAAAATTCCCTGATCCATCTTGAGCCACCACGTAAATTGCCTTGGAAGCTAAGCTCCTCGTTGTGGATTGTAACAACTTTCTTTCCCTAGCCGTAACCCAACTTGGAAATCCATCTACTTGTGTTGAATTTTTTGAATCCACAAGCTCCCCATTTATAGCCAAACAATTGCTAATCAATTGAGAGACATTAGTGGATAAAGATGGATGTAGGACATTTGAAACATTGAGCTGATTTGAACCTGATAAACATGTTTCAATATTTGTTAACGAGGCGCTGAGCCAAGTTTGGGCATCGAAATCGGAACAGGAAGTGGAGTTGGATTGGATGCCTTGAAGAGTACGGTTTAATTGGAGGATGGTGTCGTCAATGAGCTTGTCACAATCCATCCAGACTAGTTTCTTTCGTTTTCCGCGGCAGTGCTGTCCCACATTTTTCGCGTGGTTTTGTACTAGGAGGGCTTGCTCCAAGGCGACCTCCGTGGTCATGGTTCGAAACTCTTCTTTACATTTCGGTTTGTAACGCTGGGGGGAAACATCTGCCATGAAGTACTTACATGGCTCAGGATGAGGAGTGGTGCTACACCACCAGTTAATATCATCACTTGTTTGTTCTTCAATGGAATAAGATTGGTGTAGGAACAAAGAAAAGGAAAAGAATATGAAGAGTACTAAAGAATTGAGCTTATAAAATGTCATTGTGGTATGGTATGTTGTGTTGTTAGAAATATTTTGACACGGATAACGATTGGAATGACGGATCATTTAATGATGGTGGTTCTGTCCTTTTATACTAGTGGAAACAAATCTGAAATGGGAAGGAAATGGAATGTCTAATGTCAAATGTCAGTTGGCTTCTTGAAATGGGAAACAAAATAACAATAAGAAATGCAATCACAAGATAAGAAAGTCAAGGCTGATATCCAAAACACCAGTGTCTTTACTTGATTTTGTGATCCTTCGTTTTGTAGATCACTGCCAATGCACTCAATATACATGGAGAGAGAGGTAGAGAGAAATGAGCGGGTGGTTGGGGTTGGGGTAATACCCTTTCTGGTCTTGTGCTGCATCCACGTGAATGCAGTATCTAAATTATTTACTAGTACTATTTATCAATCATAATGTCATTATGTCAAAGAGTACGATAATAATATACTACTATAAATTTTGATGGCATTCTTCAAGGTAAAGTATGAATTCTTCATTTGTTCGGCATAATGTAAGATTGACCTAGCTGTATTTCTTGGGCAGTTAAGTGCTACGCGCAATTTAAAATAAACAAAAAGGGTCAAATATACATGATTATGAATTTGGCGGCTACCTGCTTGTTTACGTTAAGGATTAACATAAGATTTGACAGAAGGAACCATCTAAATGTGCTGAGTGTTTTCCGTACATCTCTCGTGATTAACTTGTTGAGCAAGTAGTATATTCCTTTCGTTTCAATTTGTTGTGTGAATGTATTTTCTTTTTAGTTCGTGCCAAAAAGAATGATTATTTTCCTTATTTGGAAAAAATTATCCTTATGCAACGATTTATAGCCACACAAAATATTTTATTTTACAGGTTCAAAATTCTTCTCTCTTTTTAAATTTATTGTCCAGTCAAATGGGTTCATATAAATTAAAACGAAGGAGTTAATATAAACTTAAACGGAGGGAGAGTATGAAGTAACTGTACAGTTGAAGGAATCCTATCTTTCATATATAATTCTACTTAAGTGGAAACCAGATGTCTAAACTGCCATTTATCATGGGATTGTCCATGTGCTTGTAAGTTCTAATTTACGCAATCCTCTAATATTTTTCATGGTTCTCTAAGGAAGATCAGGAAGATCCTTCTTCAGCTTTTAGAATTGTTTAATTTACTAAACCTGATCTTTGATGTGTACGCATATTGGGGAGCCATTCTATGAAAAGTCTTTAGATGACAATTAATCTTCGCAGTAAAATGGTATACTTTTGTCACGACCCAACTCCCATCCGAAGCAGCGACGATGTCTAGCACTATTTGTTAGGCAAGTCAGCAGTCCCACAATAACAATGAATTTGAATAAACATGGGTTAATAAACTCAACAATAGAAATATCATGAAATAATTGATGAAAACAACAACAATACTGCTACAACCATCCCAATGATCTAGTATCAACGAGTATATGAACACTACTGAATATCAAAATACCAAGCCAAATCCTCAATACAACTGTCTGGACAATAGAACAGTAACAATGGAACTAAATGAAGGAGAACTTCAAATCCTGTGGACGACATAGCATCTACCTCGTATTCTCCCAAAAGCTGGTAGCAACACAACTCTAAAAATCACCTCGTCCAGTAGTACCTGCATCTGCACGCGAAGTGCAGAGTGTAGTATGAGTACAACTGATCCCATGCACTCCATAAATAACAAACCTAACCTTAGGCTGAAAGAAATGACGATCTCAGAAGAAACAGTCAAAGACAAATATCAATAACCAATAACAACTCAGGATATAAAGGGAACAATATAAGTAAATAGCTAAATGATATCATATTCGGTTCGTTTATATTTTAGGAATTCAGACATGCTTAGTATAACTATTAAAGCCCAACACGGATAAAATATTTCATTCACCAGCTAACATGAGGAAAGTACATCTCTATGCCTACTTGTCAAATATACATGTCAATTCAATATCATCACAGTGAAACCATCAAGAATAACCACATTTACCACTGTACGGGTGCATGGCATAAATGCCTCTCACCAAAGCACGTATATATAACACTGTGCTTGTGCTCACTGCTGGCATATCAGACTCTGGAGGGGCGGATGTTGCCCAAGTACTAATCATAATTACATAGCCCAGTAGTGGGGCATGGTCCATGCATAGCCCCAAATTGGCACCATTTAGCCCAATATGAGCCTAGCGTACACGTCACTTCAAAAATCAATACCAAATCGTTTCTATGGCCCAAACTCAGTCATCAACCGCTCAAGTCTCAATTAAACACATCTCACAGTACTCAATTCGATAATGTTACACATATGAGGCATCAACAACATGTGAGGATTCAAACAAAAAAATATTGAGACAGAGATATCGTACACAAATAAAGCATCATGACTATGAGTATGTGTACAGTTAAAGCAAATAGCTCAGAACAACAAGAATATCCTTATTATGTATCAAACAAATAACACATAGCCTAGGCATGATTTCTAATATGAATCAAAACTATCATACAGGTTTAGAAAATATGGATATAACAAGGCATGATAGCAAACGAATCCCATAGTGGTCTAAAAGCCACCTTAAATCATGAATGCTCTGGTACACGCATGCACGCCCATCACCTAGCAGATGCGTCATCCCGATACATCTCATATAACATAGTTCCCAGGGTTAATTACCCTCAAATCCATGTTATATATGTTACTTACCTCAAAACAAGGAGATCAATACTCCAAAAAGTCCTTCCCATGCGAATCGGTCTCTGAGCGAATCGAATCTAGTCCAAAACAACTTAATATCATCACTAAGAGCCACAGGAAACAATCCCAGATAATAAAGCTAAGGTCTTTCATCAAAGTCAGAAAAGTCAACCTAAAAAGTCAACCCCAAGCTCGCACCCTGAAACCTGACCAAGCTTAAAACTTTTCGAATACCCATTTCGATACGAGCCCAAATATATATGTTTCACCCAATTCCAACCACAAATCGATTCGCAAATCATCAAATCTCACTCTCCAATAACATAGTCTAAAATCCCCAAATTTCACCTTAAATTCACGTAAACTATGTGCACTAATCAATGGGTAATCAATATGTTTCATCAAAAGTGATTAAACTTTACTTACCACTTCCATTATGTTGAAAACCACTCCAAGAAATCACCCTTAGCCGAGCTACACAACTCCCAAAGTGAGAAAAACACTCAAACGCTCAATTATAAGATCTGTCCCGCATAACTGCAACTGCGACGCGACATTTGTGGAAATTCCTTCGTAGATGCGGAAACCACTAACTCCATGCCTATCCGCTTCGGCGGGCTCCTAGCCGCTTTTGCGGCTCCGCATCTGCAGACTCCATTGTGCATCTGCACTTGCGCACCTACGCCCAACTGTCTGCATCTATGAACTTCCTCTGCAGCCTCCCCCTTTGCTTATGCGATCAAGAACCCGCACCTGTGGCTACACATCTGCGGCCAAGCTCACCGCATATGTGAAAATAATAGCAACCTTAATCCTTCAACCATAACCTCTAAGTCCAAACATGATCCGCAACTCATCCGAAACACTCCCGAGCTCCTTAGGACCCCATCGAAACATACCAACAAGTCCATAAATATATAGGAACCTACTCGAAGCCTCAAATCACATAATACAACATCAAAACCACGAATTGTACCTTAATTCATGCCTAATGAAACTAATGAACGTCAACTTCCAAAACGCATGCCGAACCATATCAAATCAACTCCGAATGACCTCAAATTTTTCATGCAAGACAAAATGAACAATGGACCTATTCCAACTCCCGGAATCAAAGCCCAAATCCGATATCAACAAAGTCAACTCTCGGTCAAACCTATCAACCTTCTAAACCTTCAATTTTTCAACTTTTGCCGAAAAGTATCAAACCAACCTACGGACCTCTAATTCCAAATCCAGACACACGCCTAAGTCCAAAATTTCCATACGAAGCTATTGGATTTATCAAACCACCATTCCTGAGTAGTCTACACAAAAGTCAAACTTCGATCAACTCTTTCAACTTAAGCTTCCAACCTTAGAGCTAAGTGTCCCAATCCACTCCACAACCTCCCCGAAACCAAAACAACCACCTCAGCAAGTTACGTAACCACAAATGCATATATGTAAAACATCAAATAGGGAAAACGAGGTTGAAGAATACAAAACGACCGGCCGGGTCGTTACATTATCCCCTTTTTGAACAAATGTTCGTCCTCGAAGGGGTCTGGAATCATACCTGGAGTCTCAAATAGGTGAGGATAAGTGTTCTGCATCTCCTGCTCGGTCTCCTAAGTAGCTTCCCCGACCGACTGACGTCTCCAATGAACCTTCACCAATGAACTATTCTTTGATATCAACTTTGGAACCTGCCCATCCAAAATGGCCATCGACTCCACATCATAAGTCAGATCTCTATCTAATTGTACCATGCTGAAGTCCAAAACATGTACGGATCACCATAATGCTTTCGGAGCATAGATACATGAAACATTGGGTGAACTTCTGATAGACTAGGTGGCAAGACAAGTCTGTAAGCCGCCTCTCCAATTCTCTCAAGTACCTCAAAAGTGCCAATATACCAAGGGCTGAACTTACGCTTCTTCCCGAACCTCATCACACCCTTCATGGGTGAAATTCTGAGCAAAACCTTCTCCCCCCACCATATATGCAACATTGCGAGCCTTCCTTTCAGCATAACTCTTTTGCCTGGACTATGTTATACGAAGCCGCTCCTGGATCAACTTTACCTTATCGAAAACATCACGGACCAAATCAGTGCCCAACAACCTAGCTTCCCCGGGCTCAAACCAACCAACCAGAGGACGGCATCGCCTCCCATACAGCGCCTCATAAGGAGCCATTTGGATACTCGATTAATAGTTCTTGTTGTAGGCGAACTCTGCTAATGGCAGAAACTGATCCCATGAACCCTCCAAATCAATAACATAGGCATGCAACATGTCCTCCAAGATCAGAATATTGCACTCGGACTATCAGTCCATCTGGGGATGAAATTTTATACTCAGCTCTACGTACGTGCCCAACTCTTGCTGCACTGCCCTCCAAAAATGTGATGTGAATTGAGTGTCTCGATCTGAGATAATAGACACTGGCACACCATGAAGGCAAACAATCTCACGAATGTAAATCCGAGCCAGCTGCTTTGAAGAGTAGGTAGTCACAACTGGAATGAAATTTCCAGACTTGGTCAGTCTATGCATAATAACCCATACTGCATCAAATTTGCTCAAGGTCTGTGAAAGTCCAACTACAAAATCCGTCGTGATATGCTACCACTTCTACTTCAGAATATCAAGCCTCTGAAGCAAACCACTGGGTCTATGATGCTCGTACTTCACCTGCTGACGAATGGAATACCGCAAACTGTGGGCCTCCTCAAGTATCAACCATCGCAACCCATCCACATTTCAAATACAGATCCGACCTCGTATCCTCAATACCCCATCATCTCCAATAGTAACCTTCTTAGCATCACCATGCCGCACTGTCTCCTTAAGGACAAGCAAGTGGGGATCATTTTACTGACGCGCCTTGATGCGCTCTAGCAAAAAAGACCGTGAAACCACGCAAGCAAGAGCCTGGCTAGGCTCCAAAAGATCCAACCTCACCAATCGATTGGCCAAAGCTTTAACATCCAATGCTAACGATCTCTCCCCAATTGGAATATAAGCAAGACTCCCCATGCTCTCAGCCTTCCTACTCAAAGCATCGGCCACTACATTGGCCTTCCCTTGATGATAAAGAATGGTGATGTCATAGTCCTTTAGTAGCTCTAACTACCTCTGTTGCCTCAAGTTAAGATCCTTTTGCTTGAACAAGTGTTGTATACTCTTGTGATCTATGAACACCTCACAGGACACGCTGTAGAGATAGTGCCTCCAAATCTTCAGTGCATGAACAATGGCTGCCAACTCCAAATCATGTACAGGGTAGTTCTTCTCATGGGGTTTCAACTCATGCGATGGACAAGCAATGACACTACCTTCCTGCATCAACACACATCCAATGCCGTTCTGTGAAGCATCATAATAAAATGTATAAGAACCCAATCTCGAAGGCAATACCAGAACTGGAGCTGTAGTCAATGCACTCTTGAGCTTCTGAAAGCTCTCCTCACACTCATCAGACCACCTGAATGGGCACCCTTCTGGGTCATTCTAGTCAATGGTGCAACAATATACAAGAAACCCTCCACAAAATGGCGATAATATCCTACCAAACCAAGGAAACTCCAGTCAATCTTCTTCGGAAATATCTTAATCCCCTCACTGGACACCACGCGCCCCAAAAATACCGTCAAATCAAGCAAAAACTCGCACTTGGAGAATTTAGCATATAGCTCTTCGCCCTTACAATCTGGAGCACAATCCTCAAGCGTTGCTCAGGCTGCATGAATATACCAATATATCATCAATGAATACTATGACGAAGGAATCAATCTATGGATGAAACACGCCGTTCATCAAGTTCATGAAAGTTGCTGGAGCATTGGTCAGCCGAAAAGACATCACTAGAAACTCATAGTGACCATCTTTATCGAAGCCGTCTTTGGAATATCTGAGTCGCAGATCTTCAATTGATGATACCACGGCCTCAAATCAATCTTTGATAACACTCTAACACCCTGAAGCTGATCAAATAAGTCATCAATGCGCGGTAGGGGTACTTGTTCCTAATATTAACCTTGTTCAGCTGCCTGTAGTCAATACACATCCTCATAGTAACATCCTTCGTCTTCACAAATAGAACCGGTACACCCCAAGGCGACACACTCGACCTGATGAAGCCCTTATCAAGTAGCTCCTGCAACTGATGGGCTAAGTGCTCAGCACTTGATTAATACTAAAAAGATGTCTCTACCAGGAGGCATGCCCGACTCTCTAGAAACACATCTGGGAAGTCCCTCACTACCGGAACTAACTCAACGGTAGGAGTGTCAGCACTAACATACCTCACAAAGGCCAAGTACGCCAAACATCCCTTCTCAACCATCCGTTGAGCCTTCAAATGTGAAATCACTCTACTAGGAACATAATCCAGGGAGCCTCTCCACTCCAACCTCGACACCCTCGGTATTGCCAATATCACGGTCTTAGCGTGACAATCGAGGATAGCGTGATATGGCGACAACCAATCCATACTTAAAATCACGTCAAAATCAACCATGCTAAGCAGTAAAAGATCAACTCTTGTCTCATAACCCCCAATAGTCATCACACACGACTGACATACACGGTCTACAATAATAGAATCGCTCACCTGTGTAGACACATGAACATGCATAACTAAGGAATCACGTAGTCGTATCCAAATAAAGAGCGAAGTATGATGACCCATATGAATAAGTAGAACAAGGATCAAATAATAGTAAAGCATCCCTATGGCACATTGAAACAATACATGTGATCATAGTGTTGGAAGCAACTGCTTCTAGCCGGCGGGAAAAGGATAGCATCAAGCCTGACCTCCGCCTGACTACCCTCCCTCTCTAGGGAGGCCTCGACCTGTACGCCATCTACCCTGGCTAGCTAAGTGAGTGGTGTAGCAACTAGTGCAGGAGTCATAGTTTGGTCTCCTTGCTGCACTGGACCTCTGTAATAACAGGGGTAATACTTCCTCAAATGTCCCAACACTTCACAATCGTAACAACCTCAAACTGGGAGTGATTTTGGGCCTGAATCGGACCTCGAGAAGTAGAATAACCACTAGAAGAACCTAATACTGACGAACCCTAAACTGATGGAGCATAGTACGAGCTCTGAGCTGGGAGTGCACTGAAAGGCGACTGAATTGGACAAGTGATGCATGAACCATGGCTAGCTGATGAACCACGAGGAACCTGACGAGCCATTTGAGTGGGCGCAAAAGGACGATCTCTGCTGTAATGTAACTGTCTTCCAGATGAGGACTGACAAAACCACCTAACCCACGGGGCCTCTTGCCCTCCCCCTCCTCGCGCTCAAGCCTGCGAACCTGCTTCAAGCGCCTAGCAATCTCGACCACCTGGTCAAACCTAGCATCCGTCTCGGCTTCTCGAGCCAAACTGTAACGTAAACCATAGTTGAGGCCATCAATGAACCTCTTGATCCCCTCTCTCTCTCTTAGTGGAAACCAACCATATGGCATGACGGGCCAAATCCGCGAATCTCATCTCATAATAAGTGTTAGTAATATCTCCCCAGCGTAGCTTCTCAAAGGCCCTACGCAACTCCTCACTATGAGTCTGTGGAAAAAACTTCTCTTAGAAAAGAACTCATGCCACGCAGCGTTGGGCTGCGCTAGTTGTCCTGCTGTCACGACCCAAAATCCCAACCTGGTCGTGATGGCGCCTCTCGTGAGGACAAGGCAAGCCAAACCAATACAACTGCTCTTAAACAGGTAAACCATGTAATTTAAAACAAGAATAAATAAACAACAAGGTAGTTCGGAATATATATATATATAAAGTACCATCCCGACTACAGCCCTCAGATCGGGGTGTCACAAAGACATGAGCCACTAAACAAGGCCTAAAGATAATATAACTATTACAATATCTTAAGCACAATTGTTTGAAAGAAGTAAAGTCAACAAAAGAAAAGAGTCACGGGGCTGCGGACGCAAGCAGCTACCTCGTAATCTCCGAAACTCCGAATCAGCAGCAGTAGTCAGTACCTCGGAGCGGGACCGCTAACGCCTGAATCTGCACACATGGTGCAGGGAGTAAAGTGAGTACTTCCAACTCAGTGAGTAACAAATGTAAATAAAGACTGAAGGTAAGAAATCACATAATGCACAAAAAAACATCATTAAAATGGTAACCATGTGTAAAGTCAGGTAGAAACTCCTTTCAAATACATGCCCCTCGGGCTTAACATCATTTACAACAGTAAAACCTTTTCAAAATCCGATTACCAGTTGTCATTGTTACCAACCGTAACCCTACAGTTGTCATTTTTACCAACTGTATTATCAACCCATCTCCGGTTATCAGTTGTCATTGTTACCAACTGTAACCTACAGTTGTCATTGTTACAAACTGTACTATCTTTCATTATCGGTTGTCATTGTTACCAACCGTGACCTACAGTTGTCATTGTTACCAACTGGGTCATCATGATGGATATCCTGCGCTCACTGTGGGTGGTTCAGACGTCCGGAAGGGGCTTTAGCGGCCCAAGCGCTATTTCATATCTCGTGGCGGCGTGCCACCCGATCCATATATAACGATCATTTGAAAACATCATTTAGTTTTCCAAAACCAAGTTCAAATAACGATTCAAAGCATTTTAAATACCCCTGAAGGGTTTACATAACCGGCACGAAGCCCAAATATGACTAAAAGCCCAAATCAATATAATATCAAATCAATTTCAAACAGTTATATAGTAAAATCATTAACCGGGACGGACCAAGTCACAATCACCAGTAGTAAACCACCCCACGCTCGTCATCGAGCGTGTGCCTCACATCATTTAAGCACTACGAGGTGCAATTCGGGGTTTCAAACCCTCATAGCATTATTTACTATCATTACTCACCTCTAACCGGCTAAATCCTTAGCCTGCGGCGCCTTTGCCCTTTGAATTGGCCTCCACGTGCGTCGAATCTAACCAATTTCATAATAATTACGTTACATTAGGCTATGGGAACAAAACCCAAACGAAAATAATCAAGTTTACTAAGAATTTCCCAATTTTAGCAAAACCCGAGCCCCGAGCCCACTTTTCAAAATTTAGAAATTATTATCTAAACGTGTTCCTTGTCCCTTCACGAGTTTACCCATATGAGATTTGTCGTAATTTGACCTCAAATCGACCTAAATCCCCAATTTCATATTTTCTTGAAATTGAGAAGAACCCTAGGTTCTTCTCTTTCACAATTTCGTGAATTTACCATGGGATTAAACATGAAAATCTTAATCTATGAGGGATTTTAGGACATAGGATACTTACCCGATGTTTTCCTTGAGGTTCCCTCTTTATTTGTTTCCAACTTCTTTTTAATCTTCTTCTTAAACAGCCCCCAAATGTCTCTAAGGTGTTGTAATCCCCTTTCCTTGCAAGATTAATTCCGAAAATCTACTTTGCATGTGAGTTTGGGGTTGATTTTCAGTGGTTCTTTGTGTTTGTAGTTGCTCTCTTTCGTGGGTGTGTGTTTTGGACCTCAGAAGAGTAAAAAGGGACCCTAGGTCCTATTTATATTAGCTGAAAATCAAATAAAAGTGCTGAACCCAACCATTTTCGCGACCCCTTAGCTGATCTCCTTTCTTTCTTTTACAAAGATTACTCTAACTTTTTCATACGAAGTCCGATTTGGACGATTCTTTTTGCTACGGCTCCGTAATTTCAAGACGGAGCTAATTCTTCAAATGAAATTGAATTTGGTGGTCGTTTACTAATTCTAATATCCATTACACCAGAAAGTATGAAGTTAACGCTTTATAAAGCGACGAATTAAGTCCCGTTAACCATTCAAAATTCACCCGAGACCCTCGGGACTTTATCTGAACATGCACATGTTTTATAACCTCATTCAAACTTGTTCCAATCTTTGGAACACTAAGATGAACATCGATTTATTAAATTTGTATTGAAACCAATTCTATGAACTTTAAGGATCCTCAATTCGATCCTTCGATCCGAACCCGACCAAACGATGTCCGAACGGTCTGAAAATTTGCATGCAAGTCCAAAATCACATAAGGAACCTACAGCAACTTTCGGAATTTCATTCCGACTTCTGGATCAAAATTCGACCTATCGACCGGAAACTCGAACTTCCTCGATTCAAATTTAGTGTTATTCGAGGTCTATCAAATATGTTCCGGTCACTCGTCTAAGTCATATATTCTCTCCCGAAGCTAGTTGAGTCGTCGGAATTGAAATCCGAACCCTCTAACTCATAAGTCAATCCACGGTTGACTTTTGTGACTTAGACTTTCATAAATGAGACCATGTGTCTCATTTCTTTTCAATTCACTTCGAGTACATTTTACTCGACTTAATTTCACATAATATAAACAATGAAATGAATTCGGGGCAATAAAGTGAGTCATCACACCTGCCTAACTCATAATCTCACCACTATTTGTAGGTTGTCCCTGTCAACTAAAATGTAGTGAAAGCAACTCCACTAATATCCACAATACCCGGTGTCTGAAAAATCCAATGACACGGATTCAGAAAATCCTGAGCATCCTCTAACTCTCCTTTGCTGAACTCGGGCAGATCAAGCTTCCTAAACCGCTCCAACCACCTCCACTCCACATCAGTCATAGGTGGACCAACCTCGGCCCGAGTAGCAACAATTGGCTACACTGGTAACACCCCTAGTGTCTGATGACCCTGAGCTAGCTGGTTTGGAGTACGAGCAGAGGGAGTCTGGGCTCCTCCCCAAGCTTGTGAGGTAGCTGATTCAACTGACATCGAAACCACCTGAGCCAAGCCTGTACAGACACTCAAAATCTTAGCCAAATCCTCCTGAAGACCATATATCACATTAGGTACTGTTGGTGTCTGAGCTGGTCCCACCAGATCAATAGTATCCGGTACCTACTCTTCCACTAGAGAAACTGGTTGCTCTACAGGTGCTGTCCCCACCGGAGCCACGACGGCACCTAACACTACTTGCTAGGCAAGCCAATAGTCCCATGAGTTAAAAAACTCAACAATGGAAATATCATGAAATAACTGATGAAAACAACAATAATACTGCTGCAACCATCCTAATGATCTGGTATCAACGAGTACATCAGTACTGTTGAATATCAAACAAGCCAAATCCTCAATACAACTGTCTAGACAATAGAACGGTAACAATGGAACTAAATGATAGAGACCTCAAGGTGTACGGACGACATAGCAGCTACCTCATAGTCTCCCAAAAGCTAGTAGCAACACAACTCTAGAAATCATCTTGTCCGGAAGTACCTGGATCTGCACACGAAGTGCAGGGTGTAGTATGAGTACAACCGATCTCATGTGCTTAATAAGTAACAAACCTAACCTTGGGCTGAAAGCAGTGACAAGTTCAGAAGAAATAGTCAGAGACAAATATCAATAACCAGTAACAGCTCAGGATATAAAGGGAACAGTATAAGTAAATAGCTAAATGCCATCATGTCAGTTCGTTAACATTTCAGGAATATAGACATGCTTTCCAAGTATAACAGTTAAAGTCCAACACGGATAAAACATTTTGTTTACCAGCTAGCATGAGGAAAGTACATATCTACACCTACATGTAAAATATACATGTCATCCCAATATCATCACAGTGAAACCATCAAGAATAACCACACTTAGCACTGTAGGGGTGCCTGGCATAAATGCCTCTCACCAAAGCACGTATATATTATACTGTGCTTGCGTTCATTGCTAGCATGTTAGACTCAAGAGGGTTGGATCCTGCCCAAGTGCTAATCATAATCACATGGCCCAATAGCTAGGCCTGGAGCATGCGCCACCCCAAATCAGTACCACTTAGCCCAATATGAGTCTGGTGTATGCGTCACTTCAAAAATCAATACCAAGTCAGTTCTATGGACAAAGCTTAGTCATCAACCGCTCAAGTCTCAGTTAACCACATCTCATAATACTCAAATTGACAGTGTCACACATATGAGGCATCAAAAACATGTGAGGGATAAAACAACAAAGTACTAAGATAGAGATAACATACACTGATATAGCATCATGAATGCGAGTATGTGTACGATTAAGAAAAATATCTCAAAACAATAAGAATAACCCTATCATGTCTCAAAACAATAACACATAGATTAGACATGATTTAACATGAATCAGAACTCAAATAATTATACAAGTTTAGAAAATACGGATATAACGAGGCATGATAGCAAGCGAATCCCACAATGGTCTAAAAACCACCTTAAATCGTGAATACTCCAGTCCACGCATACATGCCCATCACCTAGCGCGTGTGTCACCCCAATACATCTCATTACACAATAAATCTCATATAATATAGTTCCCATGGTTAATTACCCTCAAATCCAAGTATAGATATGTTACTTACCTCAAAACACGGAAGATCAATACTCCAAAAAGCCCTTCCTACGTGAATCGGCCTCCGAGCAAATCGAATCTGGTCCAAAATAACTTAATATCATCAAAAAGAGCCATAGGAATAAATCCCACATAATAAAGCTAAGGTCTTTTATCAAAATCGGAATGTCAACCTAAAAAGTCAACCTTAGGCTCATACCCCGGAACCCGACCAAGCTCACAAATTTCGAACACATATTCCGAGACGAGTCCAAATATATGTGTGTCACTCAATTCCAACCACAAATTGACCCTCAAATCATCAAATCTCACTCTCCAATAACATGTCTAAAATCCCCAAATTTCATCTTAAATTCACATAAACTAGGTGTAATAATCAATGGGTAGTCAATATCTATCATCAAAAGTTATTAAACTTTTCTTACCTCTTCAATTAGGGTGAAAACCACTCCAAAAGATTGCCCTTAGCCAAACTCCAGTCCTCTTAAAATGATAAAGATACTCAAACCCTCGATTGTAAGATCTGTCCAGCAAACCGCACCTGCTGTCCAAATACGCGCACCTGCTATGCTGTATCCGTAGAAATTCCTTCGCATATGGGGAAACCACTAACTCCCTGCCCATCCGCTTCTGCGGCTTCGCATCTATAGACACCATTGCGCATCTATGCTTACGCACCTATGCCCAACTGTCCACATCTATGGACTTCCTCTGCAACCTCACCCTTTGCTTATGCGATCAAGAACCCGCAGATGCGGCTCCGTATCTGCGGCCAAGCCCACCGTAGATGCGAAAACACTAGCAACCTGAATCCTTCAGCCATAACCTCTAAGTCCACATGATCCGCAACTCATCCGAAACACTCCTGAGGTCCCCAGAATCCCAACAATACGACCCTACTCGAAGTCTCAAATCACATAAAACAACATTAAAACCACGAAATGCACCTCAATTCAAGCCTAATGAAACTAATAAACTTTCAACTTCCAAAACACATGTCGTACCATATCAAAACAACTCCAAATGACCTCAAATATTGCATACAAGTCCCAAATGAAACAACGGACCTATTCCAACTTTCGAAATTAAAATTCGAACCCGATATCAACAAAGTCAACTCTCGGTCAAACCTATCAACCTTCAACATTTCAACATTTGCCAAAAAGCATCATACCGACCTACGGACCTCCAAATCCAAATTCGGACACACGCCTAAGTCTAAAATTGCTATACAAAGCTATTGGAAAAACATAATTCCGGAATCGTCTACATAATAGTCAAATTGCAGTCAACTCTTTCCACTTAAGCTTCCAACCTTAAGACTAGGTGTCCTAATCCACTCCACAACCTTCCCGAAACTAAAATAACCACCCCGGAAAATCACCTAACTGTAAATACACATGTGTAAAGCATCAAATAGGAAAAACGGGGCTAAAGTGTACAAAACGACCGCCCGATTCGTTACAACTTTCACATTCAAATCCGCTCTTGTAAAATTCTTTTCAGATTTATCAAATGGTTAATATGCGCCCTTAATCAAGTTAAGTAAACCTAAAGTTAGCAGGGAACTGAAAGTGAAATTTCAAAAATAAAGCTGAATTTTGTACAGCCATTTCCTTCCTCGTCTAGTTCTATATGTGTGTCCCTTTTAATCTTTTGAGTTTGGAGACAGATTTAAAAATTAGAACTAGTAAACGACTACGTAAAATTAACATAAATAATCGCTCACCTAACAACTTAAACTAAATATAACCAGCAGATATATAATATGTGTATCATCCATATAAATATGTGTATAACCGTATAAAATTTACGTATACCGACCAGAAAACATAAACAATGAATCCGGTCGACTAATTGTGTAAAGATTTCAAAATCCTGTTTCATCGATGGGCCCAATACAAAATACCATTGGTCCAAGCCATGGTCCATTATTATGGTAGAAATGATACCAGGTAGCCATTCTAGAGGGCTGCTATTTAGATTAGACAGTGTGTCCTCAAGTTCGATTTTCCAATTCAATTTTTCAGGATACAAAGTCCTGAAGTTAAGATTTTTAGCTCAAATTTTCAGAACAAAATAAGTACTGCATAATCCCTAAATAATAGACCTAAAATGACTATTTGTGTACTTCCCGACCATTTTACCTAGTCCAAAGGCCTATTAGGCTGAATTGCTTGCGAGTTTCGTGCTACTATTCTGATTCACTTT